>VKOC01005187.1:0-10641 GCA_009364415.1 Spea multiplicata | reverse complement strand
ATATTCTCCTGGTGCCTGAGGAATGAACCCTTCACACTGGAAGTCTTTTGTCTGTGAGTCTCTTCTTTTTATTTGTCATAAACATGAAATTACCCAATAACTAGTTTTGTTTAAAACCAACAAGCTAATTTTCCTTTACTAATTCCTCCCCCCATTGGTTCGTGTCTAGTGATGACTGTATCTTCAGGCCGTATATATGCTGTAAATTCAACTTATTTTGATTTGTGCAGAGGATGAGATTTCATGTTAATGATCTTTTTTGTTACCTATGCCAGGTGTGATGCTCAGATGTGAATTTGTGTCAACTATCCTTCAAAGCCTGTTCCAGGGAGATCTGTAACAGGTCGGTATCTCCTGTCGCTAACATTTCTTACATGTAACAATTGTGTCTTGTTCCCCATTTCATCTTCTATGCATTATGTGATCACTTGCCCTACATTGTTTGATCTTGTATTTGTCAGTTTGTCCACATTGTTCCTTAAACATCTCCTCTATTCATTCTTCCCATAAGAACGTGTAATTTTCTTATCATGATTTTCCTGGCTTTCATAATCACAGGTTTCTTATTCTTGTTTTCTCCAGCTACTGGAAGGGCTTGAGATGTCTGGAAGATCTTTCATCCTGCAAGCTTCCTCTCCTGAAGATCTCTAGAACGTCAACTTCACTGCCAAAGCAAATTTATCTTCATTTATCAGACGCTGATCCTCTTCTTCTTGTCATTGACGATTAAACCTACAGCATCACACAAATGTTACCATGTTGCAGTTCTTTAAACTATACAGCCCTATATAAGTAAACCCAATTAAAACCCCTTTAGTTACCTGTACAGCATCCAATGTGTAATTTGCATACTTCATATATTATCTTGGTTTCACCCAGTTTAATAAAATCCTTTAAGTTTATATTTCAGTGATTACTAATGGATTCATTGAAACATTTTATTAATTGACTTTTATTTCTCCACATACTGTACGTTTTGGATCAGCAAAACAGCGTAACAGCAACAAATGAACAGATATAGGATAGGCTGAACGTGATGGACGCATGTCTTTTTTCAGCCTATATAACTATGTAACGTTACTATTGCGTGTTATTTGCTTGTACAACATCTGCTTTCAAACTAGTTTCATCTGAACAAAACATTTCCATGTTATTTTTTAACTGTGACTTATTTGTTTTCCTGCAATAATAAGATATTGAGTGTGGGGCATGTGTTTCTACTCAAAAGAAATCAAACCATGTACAACACAACTTAATACAACTTATATAAACGATAAATAGTAAAAAAGTAAATGTACACATCGCCTGATTAGCTGCATTTCCCTCTGGTGTCTCAACCAGAAAAAATTCAATAAACGTATACAAGTGCGCTGTGCGCTTATTACACCGATGGGCAAAAAAGATTACAATTTGGCACCTTCATTCTCATAACGTGAGATCCATATACATGGAAAAAACAGAAACAAATATATAGTGCAATATGTTTAAATCATATCAACATATAGCACTTTATCTGATTAAAACTATATATTTGTTTCTGGGTTTTTTTCCATCATGGTTCCATCAATAGTATAGATTTTTTTTGGCAAATGGGAGACGAGCCTTTGTGTTGTTTTTGGTCAGGACTGGTTTTCACCTTGCATCTTTCCCATGGAAGCCATTGTTGTCTCTTTCTTATCTTCTAATCACAAACACCTTATGTCAGGTCACATTCAGCGGAGCTGCTTATCTCTAATTTCCCCTGTCTCGCTACTCTGTTGTTTACTTCAGATACTTTGTTTCAGTCCTGTTTTAAGTGTGCATTTTGTGTGCATATGTGTGAATACATATATATATATATATACCGTATTTACCACGCATACCACGCACCGGCGTATAACACGCACCCTCCCCAGGACCGGAAGTGGGGGAAACGTTGCTGCAAATCGTGCAGCTCTAGGATTTATCGGCGTATAACACGCATCGTATTTTCGTTTAAAAAGTGCGTGTTATACGCCGACAAATACGGTATATATTATATACACTATACGGTATATCCTATACTGTATCAGATGGAAACTTCTGGTCTTTTTTTTTGGCTTTATGGTATCAAACTTTCTGCAGTGCATGAAATTAGTCAGCCTGAGTTCTTACATGAGTTCCTCCTTTCCCATGTTAACAGAGTTCTTGTTAGTTGTTTCAATTTCCCCCCTGCTTTTATCTTATTTATTTTGACTAATTTCTTCAGGAACCTCTTCAAGCCACAAAAATCCAAGGCAAGATTCACCTGCATTTGCATTTGTCATGTGGAGAAAAAGTCTCATATAGACCTGGAAGAAGCTGAGGCCTCCTACCCCCGTCTGTTTCCTTTGCACGTTATACGTTCCCCAAAACAAAATGATTTCATAATAAATAAAAATGATCAAAAATCTAGTTATCTTAATAAGTTGCATTTTTTCAATTTCCTCTTACTATAAAAAAAATGTAATGTGCGGCTGCAACTACGTCACGTCTGCTGACCACAAGATGGCGCAGCGACAGGCACTTTTCTATTAGAGGCGTATAACGTTTCCGTTTGCGAACCACAAGATGGCGCCGTGATCGCCACTTTTTTCCAGCCATTAAATGGAAGCGTATAATCGATTCTGCTTGCCAGCCACAAGATGGCGATACCAAGCTTGCGCAAAGGACGAACGTATGTTGCGTCCCCTCCCCGCCCTCCAAGGCGGAAGCAACACTTGAGGCTTGTGTGGCTGTTGGAGTGAGTTGGGCTGTCATGGCGCTGCCCATACTGTGCTGTTTGCTGGTAATCTTCCTGCCTGCCGGTCTGGCGAAGAAAAGCGATGTGATAGAGGTCACTGATGACAACTGGCGAGACATCCTGGAGGGAGAGTGGATGATTAAATTGTGAGTGTGATCACCCTATGCGGCTTGATGCAGGGATCTGGGAATACAATCAGAGGCTGGGGGTATCAATGACTACAACATCATCAATGGAGCAATGGATCCAGGACTGATGCAGTTAACCCCTTCAGGGGCAAAAGTTTAACAGCTGCATTGCTATTAGCACTTGGTACACTTTGTAAAGGGTATGGCTGCTGCAGAACTTCTTGTGAAGATAAGTTGTGGATCACTGCCTTGATGATAACCCCCAGAAAGAGCGAAGCAGATTTGGCATAGCAGCTAGTAACTTGCATGGTTATATGTATTATGGTAGGGTTAATGCGGTAGCAGTGTGAGAAACTGAGAAGGCGATAAATATGTGGAATGGCCTCCCATCAGGAGTGGTAGAGGTTAATACAGTATGGGAATTTAAACATGCATGGGGTAGGCATGCGGCTTCTTACTATAAGACCAGACCACCGACTGATTAATGGGCTGAACGGGTCTGATCTGCTGAGCTGCTATGTAATAGTTTTAACGTAACCCCATTCCGTGTATTTCTAGATGTGAATAAGCATCGGGGTTGGTAATGATTTAGTTATATTAATAAACTTGCTGGCCCTTTGCTAGCCCTTATTATGTTTTGCGTGCGGTGTAAGAGCCGGAGGTACGCTGTGTTAATCATGACTGCCTAAACCTGTTAATGTGTTTGGCAATCCCCCCCCCCCCGGCTGCTGAGACTGAAAGTTCCTCTCTATTAAAGACGTTTTAGGACGAGTCGTCGTGTCCTAATACCCCGTGCGACTTCAATGTTCTAATCCTCATCGTCTCCGTGTCTATTACTCCACCGTAATTACTCGTCTTTTATAGCCTCGCGTTCAGATACACACCCCGTTTGGTTTAACTCTTTCAGCAGCTGTATTGCACATGTGCGGGCATGGTGAAAAAGATTTAAGAAATATGTTTTTTTGGGATTAGACAAATGGTCGTGAATGTTATATGTAAGCTCTATTAAGTTTAACTGCAGTTTGTGGGAATACTTTACGAGACTGGTTTAGATTCATTGTTACGGAGGCTGGATGTGTTAAACAGCACCATGCTGCGCGATACACAGAATAAAGTAGCGGAGCGCTAGAAATGATGCCGTCTCTTGTACATCTTAACTCCACCTTAACACAGGCTTTATCCTTTAGTATCTAATAAGGCGCTGCAGGATAGTGTTTGGTGCCAGAAGCAGGTTGTGTTTGCACGTTCAGTAACTGGGGGGGCACTCACACTCATGTTGGCAAACAGTCTCTGGTCTAGCTTTTTGGCAATGAGCTTGAGCTAAAAAAAACTCCTTAGTTCTCCTGTGGCCTCGGTATATGTGTGAATATTTACATTCTGAAACACGTTTACCAGCGCTGAACGGTGTAGGACAGGCACAAGGCCTTGCTGAAGAACCAAGGGAGGTTTAAAGGGACACTCCAGCTGTCTTATGCACTTTAATGCATATGATTTTATTATGGGATCAATAGTCATTCATGACAATCCCCGCAATGCATTTGTTCGCTTTCCCATCTGCTAGCTATTGACATTACAGGAGGTTCGGCACTTGGCCAAATGGTCTCATGCTGCCAAAACCGGTGCCAAACACAGAGGGATGTGCTCCATTTTTTGTCTTGCTTATTAATTCGGCAGGAAAAGGTGGCTTCCTTGTAATCCTTCCTTACATGTCTTGCTAGTTATGCGCCATGGTGTCCGGCCTGCCAGAAGCTGCAGCCGGAATGGCAAGACTTTGCAGAATGGGGAGAAGATCTTAATGTTAACGTGGCCAAAGTGGATGTTACTGCTCAACCCGGTAAGTCACGGCAAACATTATACTAAAAACCCAAGTGACGTCTGGCCAAACAGATTCTGACCCCGCTGATATCGAGTAACTAAACCATTTCCCTTAAGGTGGCTTCTTCTCTCTTGATTTGGCATATTTTACTTTGGCTAATATTTCGTAATTAATCTCATGCTTTTTCTACATTATTAAAGGTTTGAGTGGACGGTTTGTCATAACAGCCTTGCCAACCATCTATCAGTAAGTATACAATATGCTTTGGAGACTGTTGCATGTATGACGTTAGATGCTATGCGGTCTTCTATAACGTTCTCATAGAGCTGTGTAGAAATTGTTTCATTTGTTTCTAGTTATCTGTCTCCATTGTCCTTCACCTTTCTCTTCCAGCAAATGGATAAATGCTGATAATTTAGGGTCTTCTTAGGTTTTATGCTGAGATCATACTTAGGTCCGTGATAAAGAGCTCGCCTTGTATGTGCAATCAGTTTGTTTAGATGAACCAGCCCACAGCTCAATGGCCCTACTCCAACATGTCTGTCCTACTGATTTCACGTGTCTATATAGTAACATATTAATGCATGTTTATGGGAAAGTCCTTCTGATGGTTTAAATGTATATTTCTCTTTCTCAAATCGGTGCTTGATGCTTCACTATCATTCTCTTTCATGTAGCTGCAAAGGAGGAGTGTTCAGAAAGTATCAAGGTTCAAGAACACACAAGGACTTTATTAGCTTTATAAATGAGAAGGAATGGGAGGCTGTCGAACCCATGTCAACCTGGTTTGGTCCAGACTCTCTTCTGTAAGTAAACGATACAAAGTGTATTTCAGAAACATTAAATAGGAGAAGCCATTTCTGTACAATATATATATATCTTGTAAATTTGTTGTTTAGAAGGGGGCATCTTCACTGGAGTCAGTGGGCTATCTGTGGTCAGAATAAACAGTTTGCAGAAAGCTAGTAAAAGCAAATCCCAGATGCAGTTGTTGGTGACCCCGGTGTCTGGTCCTGCTGATCACACTTTGTAGGGAGCAGCTTACTGATCAGAGTGAGCATTGTCTTTAAAGGGTCAGATGGTTGTGGGAGCGAGTGGTTATTATGAAGGTACTGAGTTTAATTGGAGAAAGCGATTTGTAGGGGCTCAATAAGGGGTGATATCAGAGAGACCTACAGTATCTACACAAGAGGATCAAAGACTGCATTGTTTTTAATGGGTTTTAGGCACCGCCCATTGTCCTTAAGGGGTTCAATATAGACAGAGGTAAACCGGAGAAGCCTTCCAGCGTAAGTTGTAGTATGTAAAATATTGAGGCAAGTTTAGCTTACATGTCCCAGGATGGCTCTGTGCGTAAACAGTTCTGCTCATGTGGAGGGCCTGCCTATTACTGGGGTGCTGTCTCAAAGAAGCATTATATCTACAACAGCAGCACTGCCTACAGAGAGGATCTCTCTCTGGTTAAGAAGAGCTGTCTATGTGGTAGGATTGCTGCCTGCCCCTCCAGTTCCCTACCTTAGTTTGCTTTTTTCCCCCGTAGGATGAACGCCATGTCTGCTTTATTCCAGCTGTCAATGTGGATTAGGGTAAGTACCATTTCCACTGTATGTCTGCAGCTTCCCATGTTGACTTTGTTCTGCCCGCCTGCCAGCAGAGGCTTATGCTCTCATTTCTGATAAATGCCCTTATTTCCCTTACCATGTTTTTTTGCACCCACAGCAATGCCACAATTACATTGTGGATGACATTGGTATTCCGGTCTGGGGCTCGTACATTATTTTTGCATTGATGACGCTGGTCTTAGGTCTTGTTTTGGGCCTGGTAAGTACAGACTAGTGTATTATTCTACAGAGTGCTGTTATCTTTAGACATTTCCAATCAAGGGCACTTCAGAACTGTCTTTTTTTCTCCCTGTTTGGCAGATTCTGGTTTTTGTAGCAGATTGCTTCTGTCCTTCAAAAAGATACAGACCTCAAGGATACATTTACCCCAGTAAGTACCATTTGCCTGGATAATTTGCTTGCTTTTAGATATTTTTGCATTTGCAGGTTATGGAGGTGATTGAGCTGGAATCTCATGACCTTTCTCAGAAGTAGAGGTCACACCACCTTCACTGCACATTATGAGGGGGAAAGTGTAATAGATGCAGAGGTAACGAGAGCCTAAAATAACTAATTGGCCCTTTCAGGAATTTCACGTGTCTCCTACCATTTCTATCAATTAACTTCTGCATGAATAAACAAGTTGATGGGGGTTAACATTGATTTGGACCTTGAACCTGCTGCCTATAAGAAATGTACTTTAATCAATACAGCATGCAAATTGTAGGTCTTGTAAAAAAAAAAAAATGTATTCCCCAGAAAGCCGTACATCTGAAACTAGCAAATTGTCGGAAAAGCTGGAAGATGAGCAGTCTGAAGACGAAGAAGATGACACAGATGATGATGAAGGCACCAGCAGAACCCCAAATATGACGCGGGACAGTATACGGAAACGCGCTGTGAACTCTTAAACCTTGTCTTACTGATCATCAGGTCTCTCTTTTTACTATTCTTTGACAGTCTCCTTGTGTTCTGTGTTTCATGTTTCTGGTCCTAAATACAGCATTTCTTAGTTTATGTATGTGTTACTTACATTAATGGTGAGGACCCGATATCTTTCTGCTTAGTGGCTATAAGAACTTAGAGCTGCCACCTACTCCTGTCTGTACCTTAAGACAAATTTCTACAGGTTGTATAGGTGTGTGATAAAGGCCCCTATAGGTGGAAACATTGAACGATAAATAATGCAGGTGTTAATGTGCCTTCAGATTTATATCTATTTTTATGTGTGTAAAAATAGGAAAAAAATGCAAGCCTTGGCAAATATGAAAGAAAAGCTTTTGCACGCGCCGTGATGGTGACTTCCATTCTGTTTTCTTGTCAAACAGGTCTTCCAGTTCATGAACGGTCTCTCATGTCACCGTGACTCTCTCCTCAGCTTTTCAGTAATCTGCTATTCGTACCACCTTTTTTTTTTTTTTTTTTTTTTTTTTTTCGCTGATCATCTTCAAAACCAACCTTCAATACGCTTATGCCTCCTGTACTGTTCTGGACTGATTAGTAGATTCCATCGCATTCTTCGGTTAGCTGCAACCATCCTCAATAATGGGACTCTGTTTTTTGGAAGACGAGGCTAATTACAAGTGAATGGGATAAAATATAAAGTGTCTATAATTATTTTAAAAAATAAATAAATAGACAGCTAACTGTAACAGGGACTGGAAATGAAAAGGTAAACCTGTTTCCGATTCTAGGCTTTTGGGTTCATGGGGCATAAGCTATAAGATATTTCCGGGTCCGGTTAGTTATAGTAAGGTGTGAAAGTGTTCTGCTAGGAATTTTCATTTTGGGATAATATGAGTGTTCAGTATCTTTATGTTAACTGATAAATTCCATTTTTAACAATAATGTGTCTTTAAAAAATTCTGAAAACATAATGTTATTTACTCTTAGTTTGAGTGGATCGATTGAGAACACTGGAAGAAACTTGTGTTTTATTATTGTTTGCAAATTTACTTCTTACATAAATAGTGGATACTTTGAATTTATTTTGGCACAGGCAGGAGCAAGCACATAATATAAATTCATAAAATCATTATTTCTAGTAAAGTGGTACTATGGGGATAACATGACTAATTCTCAAAGTACATATCGGCAACAGTCCAGCTCTTATATGTGGACGAATCATAGTTTAGTGAGTGATTTGTTACAGATAGATGTTGGAGACACTCCACAAACAGGATTTAAGGAAACCCTTGTTACAGGCAATTGTCAAAATCAGAGAGATCTAAATACTTCTGTGTTCTCATGTACAGATTTTTAGTATGACAGCCATACTTTTATGGCAAAAGGGAAGTAACGTGCAAATGTATTTTACTCTACTGATGGAGAAGACTGCCTTCTTGATCCATCTCCCTGGTTTGCTTATGAACAAGATTATATTATTACTGTGCTGCACCTTTTTATTGACTGCAACTCATATTATGTGTTTGTCGGCATTTGTGGGAATTGCAGCCATGTCAAAGTATTAATAGGCTTTTGAATTTCTAGTTTATAAAAAAAAAAAAAAAATTTGGGGGTAAACTTCAATTGGAATTTTTGGGGGTGAAAAAAAATTGCGTTCTGGGTTTAACATTTCTGTGAGGATTTAAGAAAAAAAATTGCAAAAACTACGCATTGTGTATGCAATGGGTTGACCATTTTGTATTTTTGTACATGCTACAAAGGCACTTAATTAAAAAACCTCCCTTTGCTTTTACATGATTTATTGTTTGTTTTTACCCCTTTTAAAAAAAAAAAACCACAGCTTTTTTGTAAAAACAAATTCTTTCTAGGGACCCAACAGCTCTGAACATTTTTCCAGTTAACTTAAATCATTTGCCATTTAATTGTCCAGGAACATCAACCCTGTAGCAAGTCTTCATGTCATCAGCAAAAAAGACATACCTTATCTTCAATACCTTCTGCAATATCACTAATAAAAGTATCAAAGAGGATGGGTCCAAGTACAGAACCCTGATGGTACCCTGTTGGAAACAAGACCTTGCTCCGAATATACTGCATTGACTACAAACCTCTGTTGTCTGTTGCTCAGCCACTGCCCAATTCATTCAACATTGAGATCTAAAGTCAGAGATTGTAGTCTCCTATGTGGGACAGTGAATTCTAGATACACAATGTCTACTGCACCACCCTGATCAATTACTTTAGTCACCCCATCCAAAAAGTTTTAGTTGGCATGATCTTAAACCCATCATGATCTTGAAACCCATGTGCCTTCGGATCTGAAGTTTCCATTAATTGCCCAAGACTAATTGATTCATCACTCCACAGAACATATTTCCGCTGCTCCAGAGTCCGGTGGTGGTGTGTTTTACATCACTCCAGCCGACACTCGGTATTGCGTATGGCGGATTGTACGCGGCTGCTTGTGCGTGGTCTACCACTTTGTGGCTGAGCTGTTACTCCTAAATGTTAAGTAGACCTAGTAAGGGCAGATCTAGTAGGGCAGACATTTCACAAATGGACCAAAGATGGCATCCTATGACTGCCATGTTTAAAGCCACTGAGCTCTTCAGTATGACCCATTCTACTCCCTTCATGTTTGTCTATGAAGATACCTGCCTATGCACTTTATTGGGTGTGACTAAGACCTAAACTCAATAAGGAGAGGAGTCCACATACTTTCGGTCTTGTAGTGTAACTGCAGTTGGTGAGTTAACTGCATACTCCCCCAAAACTTACATAATAATCTGAGGATAATCCATTCTGGTTGTTTCTCGAGCCACCTGTGATGTACCGACCAGGGACCTCAGATTGTCCCTTTCCGCCAAGAGCGACTTCTTCCTTCGGGACAATAATTCCCTTAAAGGACCCATTGACTCAATTGAGGAGGGGTGGCTGGGGCACTGCCCTAGGTCAGGGCAAAAGGACATTAAAAGTGCAATATGTAATTTATACGGAAAGACATTTACAAAGTAGAAATAATTTTCAGATGAACTCAGCTGCAATTGTTCACGGCATCATTACCTACTCTATGAACACTAGAGGGCAGGCATGGCTCGAGAGAAAGAATGATGGTTTTCCACACTGACGTCTTACTAGAAGTGTGGAGTTTGTATTGTAAAGATGACGTATCTTTAAAGTTTCAAAATATTGGTTTTGTGAATATTAATTCTACATCACACTTCTAGATGTGTTTATGTACAAACCACTTGAGAACATAAACTGAGCTTTGCAGTATTAGACTTTGACCATAACCTGAGAACCACAGACTGGTAAGTCTAACATCTTTAGTGAGATATGTATTTACCACAGCCGACGGTACTAATTCCTAAAAAGGGTACAGAGCTACAGATACAACGGGATTCATTAACCCTTCCTTCCTGCGGGTTTTCATAAAAAAAGGACCATATG
>VKOC01005185.1:0-10331 GCA_009364415.1 Spea multiplicata | reverse complement strand
GCACAACGCATACAGTCTTGTAAATTGCTTACCTACCCATCACTTAAGGTTTAAAAGTTAGTAACATTCTAATACGTAGAAGCCTCAAAACAGAATTGCTGTGCCAATACTTGTGCCACAGAGATGAATAACATAATTAAATACTTACACCCGGCTTTTTTTTCTAGTACAGCAAGGAATGTCTCCCTGGATGTGTATGTCCTGCCGGTCTAGTTTCTGATGACAATGGCGGCTGCATCCCTCCTAGTCAGTGCCCATGTGTTTATGGTGGAAAGTTTTATGACACAGGAGAAACCATTACAGTTATTTGCAATACCTGGTATGACATCTTTCAGTTTGCCTTCCCCGTTTAAAGCTGGAATTGTAAATAGGTGTTGTATTTGTCCATTAAAGCCAAAACACCTCAAACAACACAAGCTACGTTTCAACAGACCTTGAAATAGTGACCTTATAGTGACAGACCTTGGGCAGTAGTAGGTGGACAATCGTTAGTCAAATTTTCTACGTCCTGTCATTTAATATGAAAGAGTTGGGCAGGGATAAGTTTCTTTAAACCAAAAATCTCCCAAGACCCCAAAATACCTTTAGCTTGACATTAAACAAGGCTGCCAAACACTAAAGAAAGTTGGAAAGCTAAGTATGAGTTAAATAAACGCTCATATCTGTTATACAGGGGAGGGCTGGCAGCCTACGGCCTTGGGGGGCAAGTCTAGTCAAGTGGCCCACCATCCATGCACATCTTTTCCTGATTTTCTAACACATGTTGATGTAATGTGATGGGATGGGATTGGGACTACGTCCGTACACTAAAAAAAAATCTTCATGCACAGGACGCCTGAAGCCACAATTTAACACGACTAATCCTCTTTAATAAAATATGCAGATTGAAATAGATTAAATAACACAAAACCTTCACTTTTCTGCACACTGATTTCTGGGCCTAGAAAGTTTTGTCCTTTAAAGTGATTATAGTTCAATTTTTCCTACGGAAAGTAAAGTGATATGAAACAGATGATCAAATACACAACAGGACAGGCTCTGCCACACCGACACCCAAACACACACACACACACCAGGACAGGCTCTGACACACTGACAGACAGACAAACGCACACCAGGACAGGCCCTGTCACACTGACACCCAGACACACACACCAGGACAGGCTCTGTCTAGCTCACTTCTCTGCTCGGTCTCCCTGTTCCTTGCTCTGTCCTCCTTGCTTCCTACGTTTCTGTTGATACTTTGCTTAGCTGTACTCCCAGCCTACAGCATCCTGGTCATGATTCTTGTGCTATGTCTCATGCCTGCTCCAGGCTGCCTGCAGGATACCTCCAAGTTCTGCTTTGTTCTGTACTACATCAGCTGCTATGTCAGGGTGCTGGTATGTGGCTGCACAACCCTAGATGCCCACCCGGGTGAGTGCAGTCATCCTGCAACAGGCCCTGTCCCACTCCGCTACTGCACAATAACTCCTGAACACAATCTTTGGGTGCTCTGGGTCATTACAGTTGTCTGTATGGACCCAGTTCCTGACACATGGACATGGAAAACCCATCTCTGATGTTCTTCACCCGCCATCATCAGTAATTAAACAGAATTGCACAATATACAGTATGTGGTGAAGTTGGTAAAATTATCAGGAGCATTATATTCTCCTTTCTTGTATACCAGTTAAAACTTTAAATGACTGATCCCTAATCTTGTTTTCTGTTTATCTAACATTGGTAGTACCTGTAAGAACAGGACTTGGAATTGCACGGAAAATCCTTGTCCACATATCTGTACAGTGTATGGAAATGGACATTATTTGACTTTTGACGGATCCCAGTTTGACTTCAGTGGAGAATGTGATTATGTTCTGACTCAGGTAAATTATGCATTTCTATCTTAAAGTTTAATTTCATTACAAATATTTAGTTGTTTTTGCAAAAGGCTACTTTTCTGGACTATATTACAGTAGTTCTCAACAAATCTGCTAAAGAATGATCAGAGATTACATTATTTTAGGAATTTCAAATGAAGCAACTGTCCAAATATAGACAGTCAGGGACTTTAAATGGGACTTGATAGAGGTTTTACTTTACTGGGAGGGTGGTAGATGAATGGAGAAACCTTCCTGGTAGAACATCATACATTCTCAATGGGATAGACATATGGTTATCTTGACAGGCGCATAGTTGAATTTGTGCCCCAGGATGACCGTACCCATACCTAATATTTACATAAATCATTTCACCAGAGAAAAATATTTTGTTTTGCCTAATATATATTATATATTTTAATTGTTTGAATATGGTTAATTAATCTTTTCCCAAGGACTTTTGCCCTAAGAATCCCAAAGAAGGAAGCTTCCGAATAATAATAGAAAACATTGCATGTGGGGAGAGTGAAGCCATCTGTTCTCTTATCATCAAAGTCACCTTCAAGGTGGGATATTACAGCATTTCATTATGGGTATTCAAATTGTTATGGTTGCATGATATTGATCAGGATGCACCAAAGTAGATATTGTCTTTATTAAACATGATATCATAGATAATTCAGACCCTCTCCAAACATTGTACCACAACATACACTATGTGGACAACAGTATTGGGGCCCCCAACCATTACACCAACAAGAACTTTTATGACATCACATTCTAAATACATTAGTATGTAGTTGCCCCCCCCCTTTACAGCTATAACAGCTTCCACTCTTCTGGGAAGGCTGTCCACAAGATGATTGAATGTGTCTGTGGGAAATTTTGCCCATTCATCCACATGTGTGAGGTCAGGCTCTGATGTTGTTCCAGTTCATCCCAAAGTGGTTCAATGGGGTTGAGGTCAGGGCTCTCTGCGGGCCAGTTAAGTCAAACTCATCCAACCATGTTTTTATGGGCCTTGCTTCGTGTACCGGCACAGACATACTGAAATAGAAAAGGGCCTTCCCTAAACTGTTCCCACAAAGTTAGAAGCGTAGCATTGTCCACATTTTCCTCGATATGCTGAAGCATTAGGATTTCCCTTCACTGGAAGTAAGGGGCCCTACCCCTTGAAAACAGTCCCATGCCATTATCCCTCCTCCACCAAACTTTACAGTTGACACAATGCAGTCAGGCAGGTAATGTTCTCCTGGCATCTGCCTATTAATATCCCTAAAACATCAGACTGCCAAGAACATGTTTCCACTGCACCATAGTCCAGTAGTGGCATGCTTTACACCAGTCGATCCGACATGGTATTGCACTTAGTGATGTGAGGCAATGAAGCTCCCGCTGCACAGTTTTTGTGCTGATATTAATGCCAGTGGAACTCTTCAGCTATGGAGTGTTGGCGACTTTAACGCACCATGCACCTCAGCACTCTGTGACCCTGCTCTGTAACTTCGAGGTTTTCTGCTTCGTGGCTGAGTTGCTGATGTTCCTAAATGCTTCCACTTTCCAATAATACCACTTACAGTTGACCCTGGAAATCTAGTAGGTATGAAGTTTCACAAACTAACTTTTTGCAAAGATGGCATCCTACCACAGAATCACGACCTATTTTATTCACAAGTATTTGTAAATGCAGACTGCATGGCTAGGTGCTTACTTTTATACACCTGTGGCAGCAGGTCTGATTGAAACACCTAAATTACATAATTACGTGTGTCCCAATACTTTTGTCCATATAGTTAATATGTAAATAATTTACAAAATTATTGAGTATTACTAATTATATATACAATTTAATACTCTATTTACTATTCTATTTGATTTATTTAACACAATAAAAATACAGAATAATACATTAACTGTACACTTACAGCTTCTAACAATACATTACAAACCATATCTTAAAAAAACTCTAGACAAAACAAAAAAATAACTTATAAGAACAAAACAAAAAAATAAGACTTATTCACGGGGTATTTGGTATTTTTTTAAAGAAAATATTATGTTCCAGAGAGACAGAATCTAATGTTTACAGAATATTAAGAAGAAAAGATAGAGTAATTGTGTAAAATCTTATAAAAACCGAGATTCATGGATTAGCAAATTATTTTATTGGTGCTTATTGTAGGAATAGACATGGTTTGCAATATGGGTAGCCTTTACTACCAGGAAATGTAAAAGTACCGGTAATTCTTTCAGAGGATTATACAGTCTATTCTTTTTTAAGCAATATATATACATACACACACAACTTTTTTCAAATATCCTTGCAGAACATAACTATCAAACTCTTTGAGGGACGTGTAGAAGAAACCAATCGAGACAAAAGCAACAACAATTTTTACAAGATAGATATGGTTGGGATGTACATTGTACTGAAGACTATTCATGGACTGACTCTCATGTGGGATCAGAAAACAACAGTCATGGTCCAGCTTTCAAGCTCTTTTGAGGTAAAAGAATAGTTCTATTTTAAGGGAAACTTTCATTATCCCACAAAGGAAGATTGAGTGTGCCATGGTGGGTAAAACAGAAATGGCTTATTGACAGAATTGCTGTGGTTTCAAATGTAGAGGCATAGACCTGACATTATTTGACATGGGGCAAATAATCTCCCAGTCGGTGTGTCATTTGGAGCTGTGGAGAGGAAAGTGTACTTGCAGGGTTGGACTGGGAATAAAAAGCAAGCCCTGGAAAGATTTGGTCATGTTTTATTGTGTCATTTAGCTCTTGTGCCCACACATACATACCTGAGTCACATTATTTGCCATCCAAATAGCTATAAATCATTCTTTCTAAAATAATATTACATTGTTCCTTAATGTTAATATTATGAAATAACAATTTGCAGGAACCAAAAGTGTTAAAAGGCCCAAATAAGTAACTGAGGAACAGACACTGTCATCACAAGCAACATGTCCCAGAGTGCCACCTCTGCCCCCAAAACAGTCTGTTCTTTATTTCTGCCCCACAACAGCCTGTATGTACCATTTCTGCCCCGCAAACAGCCTGCCTGTGCCATCTTTGAAATCTATAGGAGGCTCTGAGTCTATAAAACAATTCTAATATTAATGAAATAGGATAAGTATTTTAAATGGTAATCAAATTGGGGCCTTCATTATCATTATGGCCACAAAAGAGAATTCTGCTCCAGCAGGAGACATAGAACAGTGGATTAAACTTTTTCTAGGTTTTTTGGGTTATATATTTGTGATGGGACGCCCTGTACCCCTACTGGTTACTCCTGCCAAATGTTGCTTCTCCTGCCGGGACACCGGCAATTAACCCCTTCAGCACCAGAGAGAACCAGCGTTGTAGAGAGAAAGGGGGAAGTCGCTGCACCAGAACTGCGTTGGCACTGTGGCTAGCAGAAGCTTAGCTACAAAATGTGGCTATTATCCTGAAAAGGACAATAAAGGATCATAGCAGCCCACCCCAAGCATCAGACAACACTCATATTGAGGTGAAAACAGGACTGTTTGTTTGGAAATACAGGGGTATTTAAACAGTACAAGGGGGTAATGTACATGCAATAGACACAGCAAGCCACACAAAGTTCTCCATCAGGTCCACCTTTGCACACGGCTCAGTAGTTACACTTAGCCCACCTCAGCCCAGTAGGGGATCACTATTGTAGTCTGTGGAGAGGATAGTAAACACGGGCATTTCCCTGACTTCTGTCTGAAACCTGCTGGATATCAGATCCAGGAGCAAATACAGGCCATAGAGGTCTCTGTCCTGTAAGTCCTGACCCGATGGAGAATAACACGCCACACATAAACCCCCTCTCAAACGGCAGGTGTCCCAATTCCGTTTCTGAGCTCCACAGTCTTTAGAGTCTCTGGTACTTTGGGAAACGTAGCACTCCATACCAGGGCTCATAATCTGTAGGGAGGAGGCTGGCACTCATGCCCCTCCAGAAATCAATGGTACTGAGGCTTCTGTGACAATATTGTTCCATGGCTGCTATCTCAGGAGCAAATAGACAATATACCCTACCATGGGCCTACCAGGTAAGAAATCAATCGGGTAGTTAAAAACTCTCAGCAGTGGTAGCTGTCTGCCTCTTTCTTATTAAAGACATTAATAATTTGAGGGTAGGAGGCAGGCACTTTAGACATGTCCACTGTCTAAACATTCATTAAAGGTGATCCTATGAGTGGTAGGGGGCGAGAATCCACACAATGACACCACCACTTATTTGTCTAAAGCACTAGTTGATTGGATTGTAGTTCTGCAGCCAGGTAAACCACAACACAACTGGAAAGGAAGGTGAAGAGATTATGTTTAATAACATGACAGTTCAGAATGTACTACCTCCCACATAAGTGCACAAAGGCTCAGTTTCTTAAGTAAGGGGGCTTGGTGCAGTGGCCGTCCATCAGTGGCTTCCATACACAAGCAATTGGATTGGAGTGATACACTTATCTTGCGAGTGTGACAAAAGACATAGTCTGTAAAGTTCCTCACTGCTCTGGGGTCAATAAGGGCAGTCAAATCAAGTGACCTCTATTACGGCAGTACAGACAATGTCCTTCTATTCATCTGTAGGGCTTCTCCTCCTCAGACAAGTGTGTGGTCCCAAGTTCTTGGAGGAGGAAGTTTGGGGTGTGAAAACAGGGTGCCAGACAACCTAATGGATTTTTCTGTCAGTGATGTTGAACTTGGCATTGTCTGAGATGGTGATCTATCCGACACACAAAGGCAATAGGGTCTAAGGGCTAGAAAGGTCTCTCTCTGCAATTTCATCTCTGAGATGATCAGTAAGTCCATAAGTGAACGTGGCAACCAGAGCCTCATTGTTCCAGTTCAGCTCAGCGGCCAGAGTACAAATTTGATAAAATAATCAGATCACAGAATAAAGTAATCAGAGTCCAGAAACCCTGCCAAAGAATGTGGGCTCTGAGAACACTGTCACCTGTGCCCAAATGCGTTATGTCCTGGCGACATGAGTCTGCAGGGATTGGATAAATTGGCACATGCAGTGGTCCAAACTCTTACATACAAACCATTTCTGGCCAATCTCTGCAAATTCTGTGATGGCCTTTTGGTACTGATATGGGTAGGTATAAATCCAGAACCCTTAAGCGGAGACTAACCAAGACATCAGAACAAAATAAAAAAAAACAGATGCAGAGCCAAAGGGGGTTCAGGGTGGGAATCAAACCGAATGCAACACAATCAAATCCTGGAGCAAGCCTACTCTAGATAGTGAAACGTGATTCATCACTCCAGAGGAAATGTTTTCACTGTTTCAGAGTCCAATATCGGTGTGCTTTACACCAGTCCGGCCTATGCTTGGCTTTGTGCATAGTGATCTTTGGCTTGTGTGCAGATGCTCCCGACACAAAGGGCTTGTACTGTCGCTTATTCCAGGGGCAGTTTGGAACTCTGTAGTGAGTGAGTCATAATGTAACTTTTGACAGAAAAAAATAACACCAAGGACTATTTATAACATAATATTTATGGTGTAATGTAACTCACTATATACAGTATATGTGGCTCACCATTTATTTATCTCATTGTGATATTTAGTCTAAATTGTCTTTATTTCCTAGGAGATTGTTTGCGGACTATGTGGGAATTTTGATGGTCGTTCCAATAATGACTTCACCTCTTCGTGGCATTCACTGGAGGGGAATGAAAATGTTTTTGCAGATAGTTGGAAAGTAAGACAGGGATGTAACAGTGGAACAAAAGTTGAACCATGCTTGGAGAATCCTGCAAAACTACCTTGGGCCCAAAAGCACTGCAGTCTCATAAAAAGCAACGTGTTTGCTCCGTGTCATCCAAAGGTACTGTGACTTTTTACAGAGACAGACATGAAAATGATGAGAGTCACGGTAGGCAGCTGTAGTTTGCAGCCTACCAACTATTTGCCTACTACTCCACCATTTCTAATTTATCCAGTGGGTTTTTCAAGTTATCATTCTTAAGAAAATTTTAATTGAATTTTAAGTCAGATAATCATTCCCATCATAACAAGAGAAAACCTGACCAAGCCGGAGGCCAATTTAGAGGAGGGGGTTTTTCTAGCACTGTTTCCTTTAAATAAATGGGTCACAAATACTAACAATTACATGAGTAATCCTCCGAATTATATCACAATCTACTTCAATCAGAGAACAAACATACAGCAGAACGTGGAATCCTTCTTTTCTTGCCGAAGAGCATTATTTAACATTATATACTGCTAATTGATTAAGAAAGAAATTTGACGTAATAAAATCTCTTCCAGTTTCCTCTTCTATTCAAATGCTTTATTTGTGTATTGATGATCTTCAGATAAACAACATGAAGAATAATGGAATTTCTTATCTTTCTGATATATTAAGTTTAGATAAACTAAATACATTTAACCAAATCCAGGAAAAGTTCACTCTTCCAACAAGGGAAGTTTTCACATATCTTAGAATTAAAAATGTCCTTACCACTAGAGAAATTATGCTATGACACGAGTTGATAGATTTTCTGGAAACTCAGAATAGAGAAATGCAAATTACAAGTGCTACTAATCTCATTTGAAACTTTAAAGAAGAACCAAAAGCTTTATTTTTAATAAAATGGGAGAGGGAGTTAAATATTGAAATTGATCCTGAGTACTGGATACGAGGGATAAAGCTAATTAGGAATAGTCTACACCAGGGTTGTCCAACCTGCGGCCCTCCGGCTGCTGCAGGGGTACATCTCCCATAATGCTCTTTCAGCGAAAGGGCTGGCTGAGAAGTATGGGAGATGCAGTCCTGCAGCAGCTGGAGGGCCACAGGTTGGGTACTCCTAGTCTACACTGTATAACTCTAGTAGAGCTCCACTATAAAGTCTCATATTGGTGGTATATGGTACCGATGAAGATGCACAAAATAAAAAAATCAAACTTACCTATGTGCTGGAGATGTAGAAGTGAAATTGTACATATTTGGAGGGAATGCAAGAGATTAATGCATTTGAAACACAAATTTAAGAATTTCATAAACTCCTTATAGATGATATATGCTCCCCACAGGCTTTCCTTCTCCTAGTGGAATGAAATTTGTTTGCTCATATACGTTTTGCAACTAAGATATGTATTTCCAGGAAAGCCAGAGGATGTTGAGTGGTGGGATGTGGTAAATCAAATACATTTCCAATTGAATATGGAAAAAGGGTTCTACTATAGAGAGGGAAATCTAGACCTTTTTAAAAAGATATGGTCCACTTGGGACCAAAATTATAAATGTTCCTACTTAGCTTCAAGCTAAGGTATTAAGAACTCTACCATATTTACCATAAAGGACAATTTAAATTAGTGGTTTGATACCTCCCTCAAAACGCTCCCCTCCAAACATGAATTCTCATATATGACTAACTCTCCCAACCGGTACTAGTCTATGTCTTTTTTTTTTATGCAGTATGTAGTGTGAATGTTAAATGAATGTATTTAAGATTTTATGTCTGTATTGTATTCTCTATGTTATCGATATTAGAATAATAAGAAACTGCTGTGGAAATCGGACGATTGTGAATTGTGATTTATACTTTACGTTTATATTTATGATAAGTGACAAGAAAATAAAAAAAAACATTAAAAGAAAAAAAGACCATTTAACATTCAACACCTGCCTACGGAAATAAAACAATACTTTTCTGTTAATAAAGAATGTGTTTCATCATAGGTGGACCCCATACCATTCTATGATTCATGTGTCTCAGATTCATGTAGCTGTACAGAAGGTGGAGATTGCGAGTGTCTGTGCACCTCCTTAGCTGCATATTCTGCCGCCTGCAGGAGAAATGACGTCTGCATTGCATGGAGGACGCCTGATATTTGTCGTATGAATTCATACACTTTTCCTGTCAATTTCATGAAATATACAGCATACTTCTCCTGTGCTCCTTTAGTTATTTATTTTTTTAATGGTGATGTTTCTTTTCACATATTGTTCGTATGTGTATGTATAAATTACATACATCTCACCAACATCTGCATCCAATGCCTGTGTATACAGGGATATCAGCAGATTAAGTAAAATAATAACCAGTCTCTTACTCGGATTTGCTGAAATTTGTAAGACAAACTAAATTTACTTCACTGATCCCAAAGCAGATATGGAATATGAATGACTGCCCTTATTGCTATTATAATTATTTTTTTCTGCAATGTTAGTTGAAACGCTTATTTTTTTAAATAATAATTGTTTTTTTTTTCAGCTTTGTTCTGTGATTACTATAATAAAGATGGTCACTGTGAATGGCACTACAAGCCTTGTGGAGTTTCCTGTATGCTGACATGCACCAATCCATTGGGGAAGTGTGATAACCAATCACAGCAGCTTGAAGGTACGTCTAGGTTTATTATGTTTCTAGAAGCCTGAAAGGAAAGTAACGCCTAGTCACTAGATGGCATAGCTGTCACACTGCAAAAAGAGTTTGTTTGCA
>VKOC01005184.1:0-11645 GCA_009364415.1 Spea multiplicata | reverse complement strand
CATCTATACTATATCACATCTATATCATCACATCTATATTATATCACATCAATATCATATCATCACATCTATACCATCACATCTATATTATATCACATCTATATCATCACATCTATATTATATCACATCTATATCATCACATCTATATTATATCACATCAATATCATATCATCACATCTATATTATTCAATCTATATCATCAGATCTATATTTATCACATCTATATCATAATCACAATCTATAATCATCACATCTATATTATATCCCACATCTATATCATCACATCTATATTTATCACATCATATATCATCAGATCTATATTATATCACATCTAATCGATATCACATCATATATCATCACATCTATATTATATCACATCAATATCATCACATCAATATATCACATCTACTTCATCCACATCTATTTAACACATCTATATCATCATCACATCTATATCATCACACTCTATATCATATCACATCTACTATCATCACATCTATATCTATATCAATCTATATCATACAATCCCATCTATATCATCACATCTATATATATCATATCTAATCATCACATCATATCATATCTATATCATCACATCTATATTATATCACATCTATATCATCTCATCCCATCTATATCATCACATCTATATCATATCATCACATTTATTTCACATACACATAAACGGTATATATATATATCACATCATATCTATATCATATCACATATATATATCATATCATATCACATCACGTACATTGCAGACATCCATATACACACGACGGTAACACAGCTTATAACGATACACAACCTCCTTACGTTTTCGGGCCTCTGACACCCTCTCGGCTGCCCTCTTCTCCGCCTGCAGCAGCTGCTGGATCCCCTGAGACTGGCTGGTCATTTTTACTATTGTGGATAGGCTCCTTTGTGTGTTCCTTCTCTGCTATACCAATCCTCTGCTGCGCAATGAACCTTTTATTCCGACCCAGCAGGACGCTATTCCCGTTCCTACGGAAACTGACGCGCTCGTTATCGGGATCCTCTGATTACCCCGGGACTGTTCTGGCTGCCTGCGCCCCTCCGTTCTCTGCAGTGACCCCCGTATGACCCCCCTCTATCCGCACGCCTCCTGCATCCTCAGCATCGCCTGGATACCAATAGCTGCCTCTCTCCTCCCTCTATCCTCACCATCCCCGGCCTCCTCCATTGGGTACCGATAGCTGCCTCTCTCCTCCCTCTATCCTGACCACCTTTTCCCTCCTCCACCCAGTACTAGTAGCTAACGTCCCCCTCCACCCTCACCACCCCCATCCTCATCATGTAGTCCCTCAGTCACTGATCCGTCTCCGTAGCCGCATCGTTTCCCAGCCACCCTCTGTATAGCAGCATCAGAGCGAATGCTAATGAAGTCCGTTCCTCCATAGACTTTAATTAGTCAGAGTGTCCAGCTGGATGATTAAGACTGAGCCATTCTATTTTTCCTCCACAGGGAGTTGGTTAAAAAAGAAAACCGGGCAATATTTTTGAAAAGTCACTTTTAATCTGTTACTAATCAAGTACTTTAGCGGGAGGACATAAAAGCATAACGGGGAGGAATAATTGTGCAAATCCATATCCACATGTATTTAACCCCTTCATGATCCAGGCTGTTCATTTGAAGCCATTTAACAAAGTATGATAGAATTTATAAAACGTTCCGCTCAGCACAAATAATATTTGCAAAAAAATCGCTCGCCGGCACCGCCAGACTTTAACTTTTTTCGGAAAAAAAAGCCGTTTAGGTGCTTTTTTTTTTTTAATCCTTTCTTTTTTTTAACCCTCTTCAGCTTTGGTAGCAGCGATGCTGGCTCCGGGGTACTGAACTAAAAAAATGCAGGCGTTTAGGAGAAGGCGATTGAATTTAAATTTATAATAGCCAGAAACACACCTTTCTTCAAAAAAAAAAAAAAAATGTATGCTGGAGTTAATAGAAACGCAGAACCTGCCAGCACATCGTCCCCCGTCTAGTCGCCCATTTCTCCTGCTGTAAAGACTCAAACCTTAATCAGTCTTTGGTCTCGTCTTAGATTCAGGAGCCGTATGTCTATCCCATGCATGTTTAATAATACCCTCACCGTATTACCCTCTACCACCTCTGCTGGGAGGCTGTTCCACAACCCTCGCAGTAAAGTTTTTTTTGTACCTGGGTCTAATCAGGTAAAGAAATAAATCAGAGGTCCGTATTAAGCAACAATATCCGGAATCAGGTTATTCCTCCAAGACCTTTAATCAGGGAGAGGTTGGCCTCCGGCAGAAAGACAGAATTACAGGGTGTATGTATGCGTGTGCGCGTGGGTAAGAGCGCGTGAGTGCGAGTGTGAGTGCGCGTAAGCTGTAACAGCTCAGTGTAATCTCTTATGAAGAGAGAGAGTATGAGTAAAGTATAGAGAGGTCTCCTAGCGGGGGCTCATTTCCAGTTCTGGGGGGGGCTCAGACGCGTCGCAGAGGTTCGGGTCACAAGCGCCCGTAAACGTTTATCTTCACCAGGGCGATGGACTCTGTAATTTGGTCCCTGCCTTTCTCGTAGACGACATAGATGTTTTCGTGGTCCTCCGCGTGCGCGGAGAGCGAGGTCATGGAGGAGTAGCCGCTGGGGCCCGGCCAGATCTGGAGGTATCGCTCTTCCCACGAATCCCCGGAGGTAAAGCTCCAGCGCAGGGTGAGGTTAACGCCTGGAACGTTGGTGACAAAAGTGGACAAAGTGAGGTTAAAAGATGGAGAACGAGACGCAGATGAGGACTGAGTGGGGAAGTGATGCGGGGAGAGAGGTCGGTGCTGAGTGCACACTCACGGTTCATCTTGTTCGCCGGGTTAGTGAAATACACCACTCCTTGCTTGTATAAAGCCCCGGCTGCCACGGCTGGATCCGGGAGCCCCTCGTCGAAGCGGACGTTTTCCAGCGGGAGGGAGTCGCAGCCGTCGGTGGAATTCACCACAATGCGGCAGCGGCAGTGATAGAAATACTGGTTCCGGGCGTTGATGATCACGGTGCCGTCCGGGAGTTCGTACGGCTGGGGGGTGAAAAGGAAGAAAGGATTAAAGAGGGGTCCAACGAACGCCGCACTCACTCGCTGCGTCCAGCGCCTCCCACACTCGAGTGAACGCGCCCCGCTCCGTCTCACCTGACACTCGTCCGGACTGAAGTCCCCGCTCCTTTTGGGTTGGTTAAAGGGAAGCCCCTGTAAGCTGCCCCCCTTTTTCCAGCTGATTCCGTGGTCGTCGCTCAGCAGGCAGAAGATTCCGTCCTCGTCCAGAGATCCGTGTCCGCAGACGATCAGACGCCCTTTCCTGGGGGAGAACCGCTTCTGAAAAACAGAGAGACCCCCCGAGGGGGAACGACACTGACGGTGGGCCTGCTGAGGTCTTCGCCTGTTAATGTAACCCCCCCCCCCCAACTTTAAATATTCAGTACCAACAGAGGGGGCAAAACACGCAGAGAGTTTTCCACATTATAAAAACAAGTTATCGCATTGAGATAGACGCTGAATTCTCCGCAGGTGTGCGTTTTTATTTTTAAATTATTTTATTATTTAATTATATTTATTTATTTAATTTTTTATTATTATTATTTTAGGGTTTTTGTTTTTTTTTGCAGACAATAGCATGTTTAGGAGGATTCGAAGTATTCTTTAAGTAATGTTTGCTTTGTGCGGCTATTTGTTTTATTCTGTTTGCTCTTCATTCAAGTCATGGCGGCCTCTGCCATCCCGTCAAAAACAGGAACGGGGAGGAAAAAGCCCTTTGAAGAGAACCCGCTCTCAAAAATAATGGCTACAACGTAGCAGGTCCTTTATTGCTCGTCCACCATTTTTATTCTTTTACCGTCTCTCTCTCTCACCTGAATCCCGTATCCCGGCCCCGGAGCGAACACTCTGGTCCCCACCTCCCGGGACAGGTTTCTCGGGGCGCTCCAGGTTAGACCGTCGTCGGAGCTGTTGGTGATCATGAGGCTGGAGACGGAGCAGTAGTGGTAGTGGGCGCAGAGAGTGTACACCAGGAAGATGTTTCTGGTTTCATCGTCCACCACCACTGCCCCCAGGTTTAGGCCGTCGGGGGACGAGCCGTCATCGATGATGAAGGACGTTGGGCTCCAAGTGTAGCCTGCGGGCGAAAGTCAAGTGGGGATCAGGATGAGGACTCGGGGGCATCACGCTTACTATACACCCTATATACAGATAGGACCGGCAGCATGACCTTCCGGTATGAAAGAACGGTCATCCACCAGTCATTCATACACATCGTCACAGCAGATCGGCCCCTTTCGGCCCGTCTAGTCTCCCGTTTCTCCTGCCGTAAAGACTCAAACCTTAATCGTTGGTCTCGTCTTAGATTCAGGAGCCGTGTGTCTATCCCATGCATGTTTAATCCCTTCACTGTATTACCTTCTACCACTTCTGCTGGGGGGCTGTTCCACTTATCTACTACCCTCTCAGTAAGGTAAAACATCCATAAATGCATCTAAATTTCTATTGTGAGTTGTTGGCATCGCTCGGGTCTCCGTGTAACGCACATCTGTGGTCTATTTCAGGCGTGAAATAACGTGTGATAATAACACTTATCTTACTGTCAGATCGTACAGAAACAGTAAAGCCTCAGGAGACGCTTCGATAAAAATCTTTCAGCTCGTTTGCTGCAACTCAGAGGGGTTTTAAAAAGAAAAAAGGGCAGGAAACGTACAAAACACACAAAAAAACACCAAAATAGATCTGTAACAAAAAAAACCCATCCATCCACGACGGTGACATTCAAGATGCCTTTGAGGTTCTGACTGGTTTGTCTTCACGTTAATCACACGCCGGCGGCTCGGGCGGAAAGGTTTGTTTTACGGTGTCTGCAAAGTAACAATGCTTGTGGAGCGGAGAGCGTATCCCACCCAAAAATAATCGCCCTCCGGGGCCAGGCTGCTTACGCACACAGTGTGCGAGCAGCGTCTCTTGTACCGGCCAGGGGAAGCAAGAACCCAGCAGAGTAGCATGAATTTATCTTACGTCACATGACTCCGTTCCTGCTTACCCTGGGAGGGAGACAAGAGAAGTTGTTCACACAGAGAGCGAAAGAGGGAAGCAGCAGCGGGAGTCTGCAGTTCAGGAAAGGGTTGGGGGGCTATGAACGAGTGTGCGTGATTGAGGGAATGAATGAGTATATTAATGAGTGTGTGTGTGATAGCATGGATGTGTAAGTGGGGGGGTAAGACTGCTGGCAGCATCAATACACGGGGGGGGCAGCTAGCCAGGTTCTAGCATGCACTGGCTGCCTGGGCATGAAGGAGTGTGATTTAATTTTTGTCCACTTTTTGGTTTGTTACTTACTTTTATTAAAAGTGTTTTTTTAAAAAAAAAAAAAATATATATATTATATTTCTAAAGGTGACGGGGGGGCCATTTTCGGCAAGTGAATACTGATTTTTTTCGGTTTAGGTCCAGAATTTCCTTTTCGGTGTATCTCTAACTTATACCATTTTTTTTTAAAATGAGTTTTATTAAATATTGCACTGTTTTTTTGTTCGTTTTTTTACCCCAGTTTGTGCCCCATAATATAATGTTTTCAGGCAGCTGCATATCAGTTCTCCTCTGTTATCTGAGCCCCAATCTACTAAAGGCCCCAACTCCTTATTATACTGCCTGTTGGGAACAATAGATCGGCTCAGTCTTAATCACCCAGCCAGACACTCCGACTAATGAAAGTCTATGGGGGAAACGGACTTCATTAGCATTGCCATAAAGCATCAGCTCAGTGTTTGAGGCATGAAATTGGCTTATTATGGGCCTTGATGTTTTTGTAATCTATTTTTTTTTCAAGTCTCTGTTTAATGACAAAAAGAAGTACAACAATGACATATATCCGAGAACCTCCCATAGAGCGCATACAGAGTACAAAGTACACGGGTGCCGTGCAGGGGTAAGCACAATACAAGGAAAGAATAACATAGCACTTGTTGGCAGAAACAATAACACCGCCAAGGGCAGAAAACGACACACCTCTTGGAACTAGACAGGCATTCAATTGTTATACAAAATAAATTACGGCGATGGGGTGTAACAACCCGGTAGGACAAAGCAAACGAGGGGAACTAGCCGAAGACGCCTTGAAAGCAAGTTGCATCAGGAACGGCCAAAGCGCGAGTTCAGGTGAGTAAGGGCGCTCATGGAGAGGGCGTAAGACGGAGAGCTAAATAACAAGCAAACTAGAAAAAAAAACAAAAAAAAAACATAACAAGAAAAAAGATGGCGCGTGACATCATGGTCCAAATTAGAGTGTGGGAAAAGGCGAGAAAAAACCAGGAGGGGCACGAGGGGCCACAGGCGAGATACGAGGAAGGGCCATGGCGAGCAACTGCAACCGCAATGCCGGAACATGTCGGAACACGTCGGGGCGAACGGAGCAGCTCAGGGAACCTCGGGGAGGAGATGAGGAGGCGCGTATTATACAGATGCTCCTTACCCCTGGCAGCCCAGACCAGTTCCTCCACATGGGAAATAAAAACCATCCGATTAATCCACGCCTGCAGCGGAGGGGGATCCCGAGATCTCCAAAAGCGGGGGGGGATAACCGCCTTGGCCGTGCTCAGAATATGATAAGTTACAGAGTTTTTTATAGGCCGTTATCGACAGAGTAGTATGGTGTAAAATGGCCGCCTCAGGCGTCAGAGTATAGTCCGGGTCACCAAGAGGGTACCAGGGCCATCTAAACATCTCCAGCAAACGTCAGGGGCATTGGGAAGACATTTATGCAGAAGATGCGGAGTGCGGCACCACCTGGTCAGTGGTTTATAGGAAGTTTCCGGAATTTTGCTGGACACGGCGCCCTTATGTGTCAATCTCATAATTTTATCCCAGTCTTCGTCTGCAGAGATCCACGGGAAATCGCTTTCCCAGAGAGCCACAAAAATAAGGCTTAGTGGAAGAGGCGAGAGCAAGGAGAGTGGAGTAAATGGCGGAGACAGTCGTTCAAAGTCAGTCAGGGGTCTATTGTAGTGAGCATGGCGGTAAGGAGGAAATAAAGCGCATCAACTGTGTGTGTGGAAAAAGGTCCAGACGAACCAAGCAATGCCCGTAAGGGCACCGGTAGGCACAGGGGAGAAGGGCAATGCCCTACCGCTTCTATAACCAGGGCGAAGGGGGAAGGAAAGGGTTAGGGGAGGATGTCAATTTGCCCGCAGTCATGTATTTCCGTAAAACACGTATGGTTGGGGAGATAGGGGATGTGGGATGTCTAGGACGTGGCCCTGTCTGGTGAATAATAGGTAACCATGGAAAGGAGTGTATAGGGTGCGGAGGGGCATCCTCCTCCAGCGTCACCCATATGTGCCCTCAAAGTCCACTCAACCACCCATGGTAATACAGCTCCAGGTGCGGGACCCCCAGGCCACCCTTAAGTTTATGCCGCACCAGATGTGAAAAAGCTGGGCGATGGGGACCAGATAAACTTCAAAAGAACACGATGGCACTGCTTAAAGTAATCGTGAGGGAGAAAGATCGGCAGGGTACGTAAAAGGTATAAAAAGCGAGGCAAGATGTTCATCTTCACCAGTGAGACCCTCCCGAACCACGACACGAGGGAAGGACCACTTACGCAGGTCTTGGGAGACGCGCTGGAGGAGGGGCACAAAATTCAAGGAGAAGAGAAGGGAAAGATCCGCAGGGATACGCAGACCTAGGAATTTAAGAGAGAGGGGGCGCCATTGGATGGGGAAACTAGAAGCCAGGGACTGCTTCACACAATCCGCTAGGTGAACCCCAAAATATCTCGTGACCGACAGCAACGGCGGCTCCAGGTCTGCAGATAAAGGGGGTTTTTTTGGGACAAAATGAGATAAAACCAGGTTTTTGTCAATACTGCTATATAGTTATATTTACTATAAGCTGTGATGTTAACGGTTAATATTTATGTACCACCATCCTATTATTATTTATTGTTTTATGGCACCATCAGATGCCGGAGCGCTGTACAAAAATATTGTAATTATGCAGAAACTGAGCAGTATTGTAGGTGCTGCCCAACTCTCACCCCCATCCTGCGACCTCCGGGTGGCGATGAATTTTGCCCCCAGATCAGAGGCAGAGTGCTTGCGAGCCTCAGAAAAGGCCAGGAGATGCCCGCGGGGGGTGTAGGTAATCAGCGGGATGCGGAACGTGTCAACTTCGCCAATTACTCGCCCGCTCACCCACAGCAACTGCTCCATGGTGACGACGGGCGAAACCTGCGGGCGGGAGAGACAAACAGCATTACCCCTCAGGGGATATACATACCGCCAGACCCCCATAAAAATTTTATATACATACATACCCCCAGACCCCCTACCCGTTATATACATAACCGCCAGACCCCGTACGCCGTTATATACATACATACCACCAGACCCGCGCACCCGTTATAATACATACCAGCAGACCCTGTACCCGTTTATACATACATACTGCAGACCCCCATACCCGTTATATACATATATACCCGCGCAGACCCCATACTGCCGGTTATATAGCATATACTACCGCCACGAATCCCCATACCCGTTTATATAAACATATATACGCCCTCAGACACCCCTACCCGTTATAATACATACATACTGCCAGACCCCCATACCCGTTATATACATATTAATACCCCAGACCGCCTACCCGTTATATATCATACAACACCGCAGACCCCGTACCGCGTTATAAATACATACAGCACCGCCAGACCCCCAATACCTATTATATACATACATACTGCCAGACCCCCTATCCATAATATACACACGCCGCGTACCCCATTATATACACGCCGCCAGCTTGGACCCCCTCCATACCTGGTTAAAGGGGGCAGACCACCCAGCACCGAGCAGGGCAGACAGGGCCAGGGCAGGAAGCAGCCAGAAGGGGGTCTTCATCCTTCTCCCGGTAACGAGACGTGCCGGTCTCCTCTCTTCGCCCATCTCCGTTATTCCTGCCCCCGCAGAGCTGCCCGTTGCCCCGGTAAACATGTAGTTGCCCCTCCCTGGGTGAGCGCCTCCGTATGAGAGCTCATAAGATCTGCCCGGAGATGCCCCGCGGCTCGGTGCCAACTCCCAACGCCTGTTCCCGCTTCCGGGTGCCTCTCCACGGTCACGTGACCAGCCTGACAGGTCAGCTGACAGCTCGCTCCGTGGATGACTGTGATGGCCTCCAACAGAGCGCACCGCGGGCATCTAACTCTCATTATCCTCAGCAAGGTCACCCTATGACAGCGGCCCCCACCTGAGAGCTGCCCCTCTCCCCTCCCCGGTAAATTAGATCGATGAGATGCAATTAATGATTTTCTATATAAATGCCAAAAAATCTGAGGATCTCCCCAAACTGACCCTTTTCCCCACCGCCTGCAAAAGCAGAAAGTCAGGACTGTCCCATAAACACTGGACTGTTGGGAAGTATGCTTCACTTAACACTAGCAATCACCAGGCACCCTACTGGCTACACTGCAAACACCCACCGAAAAGCAGGAGCCCCCCATTAAAGCATCTGCCATGTGTCCTGGATTGCCCAAGACAGTCCCTAAATCGAAGTTGTGGTTCTGCACCCCACGTCAGGGGCTCCCGGGCAGTAAGGGGGGCTTTTCCTGGAATACATGAGCTGCCTTTATGTTATTAGGTGCCGGCAGCTGCCCGTCGGAGGCTTCTGTTTAACAGTTTCATATAGGGCCATCGCCATCTTTCTTAATGTTCATCTCTCCTGCAAACTCCTGGCTTAGTGAATACACCCCAGGGCCATACAACATCCATTTCACTGTATTACCACTTCTGCTGGGAGGTTGTTCCATGTACCCACCCCCCCGTTCTCCGTAAAGTAAAACGATCTTCATCTCATCTCAGCCTCTGACCCTCTAGTGTTGGATTCTGGCCTCTTTTCTCCTCCTGTCCTTAAAATCTCATTCGGTATGAAGAAGTTTCTATCACATAATATGCTAGAGAATATAGAAAGATGTTAAAGATATATATAAAGAAAGGCGCCAAAAGGTGTTTCGCTGTCCAATGACCAACAGGGGCAGGCAGGCAAAGACGTTTTTCATATAATTTATTATTTTATAGACATTGGAAGAAAAAATGAATGACAAAAAGAATGATGTAAGAAAAACAAAAGAGAAAAAAGAATGATGTAAGAAAAAAAATAAAGCGATAAAAAGAAGAAAAATGAGAAAATAAGACGGAGGACGTCCCATGGGGGTCCCTTCAGAGAGGCAGAGTTCCTTTTCCTTTTGGCAGAAGGCAGCGCGATCTCTTATGTCTCAGACAAACGGAGGAGAGTCCCAGAGGCGGTGGGAACACTGAGGAGGAGAAAAGAGGGACGATGAAGACAGAAGGCAGAAAGAACGGGAATCCGAGATCCGAGGAACGGGCAAAATGGGGTAGTTACACAGAATATCATACAAGTCTTCTCACCAATCAACAAGGCCTGCGCCTATGATGTCATGGATGTGATACTCCATGCCCAAGCGCAAAGACGGCGGGGGTCTGCGGGTCGAGAGATCCGTGAGGAGGACTTCTTTATAGCGAGACCTGCGGATCTGAGAAAGGAGGGCTTTCCGTCCTGCGCGGAATAGAAAGGAGGGAGCGTGGATAGGTGAATAGGAGGGATAAACGTGTTATGAATGCACATGTCAGAGGGGGGGCTGCAGCCAGCGGAGATCCACGCGCCTGACCGCGGAGAGGGAGTTCGGCTCTGCCTTCCGTACCTTTTATAAAGTGCGTGACGAATTTCCCTGCGCCGGGTAACGATAACCACCAGCTTCCAGCATCTCTGACCGTCAGGAGCCCGGCACGGACCAGCTGCCTGGGGACACGGAGCAGACAGCAGTGAATCGGCGGGGGCTTCTACCGGAACTACAAACACTTTGGTGTCAAACAATCACTTTTATCAACTATTAGAAAAAAAACTGCATTTTCCATCGTTCCGCCAAATCTCCTCCATCCCTTTTTTGGTAATTTAATAAGCCTACCTGATCTATAGTGATCATTCCTTCACCATGCTTCATTCTAGAACAGCAGCTCCTCTCCACTTTAAATCCCCCCTATCCCTTCCGTCTTCAATCAATATTGTATTGTCTAGACCCAGTTATCATCTCGGTGCCCCCGTTCATTACTTTTTGGACTTGCCAGCAATTCCCCTCCCCCACGTTCCAACATTTTGGGGGAAAAAGAACACGTTTCTTTCCCCTCATTCCCTTACGTAATCTCTTTGTCGGAGAACCGGTGCTTCTGCATCACCTCCTCTCTCTCGTAGCTGATTTTGGAAGAGGAAAGGAGACCGGATTCCAGAAACTTATTGACGACGGGGGCCCTGGCGTTCCCATCGCAACTCGCGAGGGCCGTTCTCCGCAAATCCTCTGCCATCACCACAAGGAATGCGTCCGGATCAAATCCCGGCTGGATGAGGCACAGCTCTCCGTTCTGCTGGAGGGAACTCTAGGAAATAAATGATCGAGTGAGAAGGGACGCAGCGAAGGGAGACGGATCGTTCCTCTAATCGGGGACACAATCTATGAGCTGGAGAAGAAAAACGGTGGAAATGATGAAAAAGGGGGGGGGATCATCCGGAGTCGATGTTTTGGGGTCTGGTTAGGAATGAATGGATGAGGGGGACACGATA
>VKOC01005183.1:0-12222 GCA_009364415.1 Spea multiplicata | reverse complement strand
ATTTTAAAATGGCCGCTGGTTGCTGGGAACCTGTGACATCTAAGGGGTGCTTGGATGAATCTCATGCCCTTATTTGCCTTTTTAAATTATTTTAAACTACACCCTCTATGCCACATGGCAGGATAGGGTCTTTGGCTTTCCAAATGCTTTTAAGACTTTTTAACACATAACCAAAGGGACAGGGGTGGAATGGGATGCAAGGTGAGAGATAGGCATGACATGGGGCAATGTCTCTCATAGGGTAATTTTGTAAGTTCTAACATCTCCATCAGAGCAGAGGATGGGTTTGAAGGTAGCTATACTTGGTCTCTATAACTACATCAGGTTAATTTACTTACTCCCACGTCTCATCATGCAGGGAGTAGGGAAGAGGAGGGGCAACCTCTTATTCCTACATTGTATTTGATGGTTTTATTTTCTTTATATATGTTTGTGCAGGGGATGGAGTAGAGTCGGAAGTCAACTCGCAACCACCTGAGAACCCTCTTTCACCATGCCAGCATGCAACCTTAGTGTACCTCTATTCCAGGGCTGTGTAAATGATATGCATTCTCAAATCAAGCGACTCCCACTCTGCAGCACCCAGGGTGTGGAACTTATTTGCTTTAAAGAAGATATCAGTTTTTGGAACAGTGAAAATCACTGAAAGATTTGGACACGGCTGGATTAATATGGCCCAATCAGAATTATTTTGGAAATTGGAATTATCACTTCACATAAATATATGCAATACATATATTGTCTTTACAACAATATAAAAAGTGTAGGGAAATAGGATTATTACAACTTCAAAACTTTGCTACTGAAATGTACTTCAGAAGATTCATGATGACCTCCTCAGTCTGACTTTCTCCCTTTTCCTCCCACCAGTCAAAGCTGTGCTATTATCTCTGAGAACCCTGCTAGACATGAAAGCAGTTATTGGCGTTTTCTTGGCCTTTGACCTTGTGAATCACTATACAGAACTGCAGTCCATGCAATGTCTCATTGTCTCCACTGAATAGGTTGATATCTCCCTCATTCACTGTATACTTTTCTCTGTATCCCATGTGTAATTTTATCTATACATGTCTGTCCATCAAAATCCATTGCCTACGACCCCACAATACATAGAAAAAACTTTTTAAAAAAATTATACTTGTCAAGAAACAAACAAAAATCAATGACGGTGCATTGTAGGTATGAGCTGAAGTAGACAAAGACAGCAGCAACGACCTAGCATGGAAGAAAACTTCACACAATTATATATTTGTGTATGGATGTGGTATAAATGTTATTAGCCTATATAATAAAACTGTATTCTCTTCCATACTTCCAAAAATCTACTCTACTCAAACCCTATCAAAAAGGACATGAGCAGGCAGACATGTATTCACACCACTTGAATATACAATCACCCAAAATAGTGCTAAGAGATAATTGTTGTACTGTATTGGTTAGAATGGCACTTTATGTGTGTTTTATTAAAGCAACATCAGTTTTATTTGATAATTGGATTACATGTGTCACATTTACAGTCCTATATAGGTACATACATTACATCATTATGGTCTAGATCCATTATGTGGGGTCTAGGTATCAGGGGGCAGATTATTCAAGTACCTTAAGCAGGGTCGGCCTAAAGTATCCCCTAACACTGGGCAGCCCTGCACCGGGAGGTGGATGCACGTATTGGGATGTTATATGGCCTAGCACTAGGAGTGTGGAAGCATGCAGTAAATGGTAGCAAGCATGAAGGTTCGCACCAGACAGAGATTGTATGTGTGCGTTTTGATAGAATGGGGGGACACGGGGCTACTGAGCTTTACTTTAATAGGATTAATATCCTATTTAGTCACAGCTACAATGTGTGGCCACCTTGCCGGCGCGTAAAAGGAGAGACCTAGCCAGTAGTGGATTTTTTGGCACACTGGCTTGTATTCGTTGGGTTAAATGCTTGATGTGCTAAATCAGCTGGGAGATGGTACATGTCCTCAAGGTGGCCTGGCAGTGGCGATGTCCTCATTAAAGCTGTGGCCAAGCCCTCGTGTCTTATTGTGAAGAGTAAAGGTATTCTAGCGGTATCTGTATGGATCCTATAGGCCTAATTAGTCATTTGACCTACTAAAATCATATAACACATTTTTTCTTTTAGTTACTTCCTTTTGATTATATTGATGATTTCATGTTTTGCTTTGTTGTGTGTGCTTTACCTGCTCATTTACCTTATAAAGTTTTTATCTTGATAGGTCAACATGGCAACTCAAGCTGTACCAACTAGTGTCATATACATAAGATTAACACAAGGGAGTGTTTGAGCCTGTAAGCTCACAATGTCATTGCGAAAAAAAAATAGAAACGTATTGCTGAGATAAACTAACCAGATTTTGATTTTGAGTTCTAGGGATGTTAAGAAAAAAACATTAGGTCATTCTAACAATTTGCATACAAACAGTGCATATTCACTGTGGTAGGAAAAAATGTAATGAGGTTAAATAAAGTTTAATAAATTACATATAAAAGTTACTTTTTTAAAAAAAAATTCAATATCACTGATATATAATTTAATTATGTCATTAAATAAAGTAACTTGACTTTCATTCAGATACAATTCAATGTATAGAATGTGGCAATGGACACTATAGGAATTTACAAAAAAGATCATGTTTAAAATGTATTTAATGTATGCTTGTACTGATGTAATGAACTGATTTTTATTGTTAATATGATACACGATAATGAATTAAACAGAATACTATTCTTACCTTATCTCAAACTATTCCAAAGGATGCTTTTAGCTTCTACGCATTATAAAGTTGTTCTGATGCCCTTCTTGAAACACACTACAAGCTTGGTTAACCCAAGAAAAACTATTTCTAAATGTTGAGATGACATACTCATTATGTTACCTGACATAAAGTCAAAATGTTATAGTATTTTAGACAGCTCTGAATGTTTGTTCTGTGTCCAATTTGCTTTGTGAACTGATTTTTAATAATTAGCTACATTGAGTGTTTCTAGCTTATTCTCACACGTATCTAGAAATAAATCAGGCAAACTGGGAATGTACAGTCAAAATAAATATTTTTTGCTCTTTTATAGAATTGGTAATAAAATGTTAGTTATTCTACGCATTATGGATCGATGACAACAGGTATCTACCCTTAAATATACTAGAAAAGAACCACAACGTTGGGTGCAAGCTGGGACACAAAAATTTATATTTATGTGCCAACCATTGCCTTTATAATTTACAAAGCATGCTGAATGTTGCAGAATGAACAAAAGGCTGCTAGTGGGATCTGGTATCATTTTTGTGTCTCTGGCATTTACCATAGTTCTGGGTAGTTTTTTTAATATATTTGCCCACTGGATTTGGATTACCTTATATTTTGTAACAGGGACTATAATAAATAAGGAAAGATTTGTACCTGAAGTTGGTTAAGCCATACATTTTACTAAAGTGAAATAAATTAACATTCAATCACTGCGGGTTAGATCTGCCAAGTGTGATGTAAAGTGGTTGACCGAAATCTTAGACTTTTTAAAAAATTTTCATTTATGAAGAATACCACGATCTATAGGACAAAGAAAAGCAGATATAAGTGAAGTGAAAAGGATACAGACGAAGAACATTACATAAAATAAGACTTGCAAGGCATAGAGACAGGATGATAAATTGCTAGTTATTAGCCTTTGTGACATTTACTTTAATCTGACACAAAAAGAAGTATTAAATAAGGAATTGACTTTTTGCCCTTGATCACATCTAGAAGAATCCCAAAACATTCAGCTAATAGCAAAGAACTCTTACGTCAAACACTTCTGTAGTACTTTTAAGGTGAAAATATGATAAAATATGATGGCCATTGATAATAAAAATCTTTAATGATATGTAAAGTCTTCATTGTGAGTGAGTTATTGCTATTTTACATTTCTCTTAATAGTACTGAAACATTCCTTTTGGGGAATATATCTTATTTTTCTGGTTCTGCATTTGAAAGAATTTTTTAAGTACCGTCCGAGGTTAGGGAATGCTCTTCCACACATTGAACTACAACTACAGTGGCAATTGCCCAAAGTAACAATTACTCCATGTTTCAGAGGTCCTGTGTGGGGTACATAGTGTTAGAAAATACATGTAATGCTTTTCCTATAAAACCGAGAGCCTTATGGTGGTATACCAGTGCCTCTGATGGCGATTGGATTACTGTATTGTCTCCCATAGCCTAAATCCTTAACAATAGACAATATACTCCCTTTGGTATAGAGACTCAAATGGTCAGTTTATGTCAGGGAATGTATTTTCACATATCCTAAGTACATGTGTGCCAACTCATTCATACTTATGCATGCCCTGCCTTTCTGGTGCAAATTTCCCACTGACGTGTCAGCAATGTAAATATTTTTGCCCTTGGAAAAACCCTTTTCTGCTATGCTTTTTTTGGCAATTGCAGAGTGATGGGGGCAGCTGCAATCAAGAGAAAGACAGGACCTGGACCAAATTAACCTGTGGGCAAATATTTCAGAAGCCCTTCTATGAACCACCATGTCAAATTGTCCCAGTTTCCCCTACATCATTGTGGTCTTAGGTGCTATATGTAGCAACCATTATACTCAGACACATTGGCAGGCAAGAATGAATGGGCTCAGCTTCCTTTCATCTAAATGTATCATTTCATAAACTAATAATTTATAAAAGTGAAAACTGTACTCCCATCCTAAAATCCATGACTGTAATTAACACACCCAAAACTAGACAAAGGTTAGCAGTTATAAAGTAGGTAATGGCCAAGATTCGTGATTACGCCATTTGAGTGAAGAGGTGCCTTTCTTTGGCCACAAGTATTTAATTATTTCTCCACAACCTAAACTGTGGTTGCTTGCTGTTTTAGTAAATGTAATGCAAAAATTGCCAGAGAAAACGGTATATCTATTGCCTAGTAAACCACTATTTATTTTTTAAAAAGCTTTTGTCAAAGTGGAATTAGACATTGACTCATGAATGGAGCTAATTAACTAGCTTTTTTTCAGCAGTTACACATAAAATGTTACTTCAGTAAAGTTGATTCAATAAAATTGAGTTGACAGTCAAACTACCTTGACAGACAAAACTTGACACAGCTTGCCTGCTAAAAGTCGAAGAGCACCTTAAATTTTTTAATCACTCAACTCGAAATCAGGCCACACCCCCACTTTAAAGGGGGGGTGCGGCCTATATTCGGGCCAATCCAATATATTATATATATATATATATATTTATTTTTTTTGTAAGCACCATTATATTGATTTGTGTTATGCTACTGAACCGTAAAATGTTTGGCTGGTCTATTTTACTTAATAGGCTTAACTATCCTTGGGCTGAACCAGAACTAAATATATAGATATAGAAAACCCAGCTTTCTAATCACAATGTGATGAGTAAAATATTTAAAAAATAATTTTAAAAAATGGATATCGAAAAAAAAGCTTAAAAAAAACATTTAAACATAATTATGCATCAGAGGAACCATCCAGTTCCAGCAAAATGCAAAAAAGTCCAAAAAGAATAAAATAAGTAAAATTAAAAAATAAAAGTTTATTATTATTATAATTAGCACTGTATCTTCCCAAAAATATTGACCCCAGATATCCTAAGGATATGGCTGAGCTTTAAGCAGTTCTTTAAGGAAGAATGGTCTAAAATTCCTCCCGAACGTTGTGCAGGTCTCATCTGCAGCTACTGGAAGTGTTTATTTGAAGTTATTGTTGCCAAAGAAGGTTTGACAAGTTATTAAATTCAAGGGTTCACTTGCCTTTTTCAGCAGCACTATGAATGTTTCATGGGTGTGTTTAATAAAGATTGACTTAGATGAAGAAAACCAGGTAATTCCAAAGGGTTCATTAGTCATTCATCACAATGGGTCAGACCCAGGAATACAGCTGTGACACACGGCAAACAGTTGTTGAGCTTCAGAAAATAGCAAAGGTATTGTGTATGCATACATGTAGATGTATCAGATCTTTCCCAGAATATTTATTATTCATTAAATATCATACCAGCAAATAAAAAACATCACTGCATTATCACTGTCAGTTTTTGACACGTTCTATAAATCGCTTTCTACAATTATATGTTACTTTGTGAATCTCCTAAGAGGAAAGATGAAAAGAGCACACAATAAATTATTAGTTATTTCGTTTTTCTTCATGCAGAAGCGATATAGCACTTCGAGGATGACGGCTGCATTCAGTTTAATGTGAAAAAAAATATATCCTGTACATAGTACACACACCCTACCAATATGATCAATACAAGAGCTGTAAAATATTGTATACAATAACCAAGAAACAGAAAATACACTGTACCAAGAACAGCAATCAGATTATTATAGTTACAGCTTAAAAAACACTATGTTTTGTTAAATGTTGCATGCAATACAATTTTGTATAAATGCAAAAGCCAGCTCACCTTCCTATATAATCGTCTGCACGGATCCGCACGGAATAGAATACAATTATAATACAATTTTGTCCCTATTTAGGAAATGTATCGAGTGTGTATTATATACAAGTACATGTTAACAAGACCTTTATATACATTTAATTTTACAATAATATATCTATATCTAATATATCTATATAAAATAAGGGATCAGACCAGATTATTTTAGCAATCATACCACACAAGTGACCCAGAATAGTATTTGCCGGGTATATAATAATTGCTGAATGTGCACTGATTCCGCAGCACTGCAAAATGTCAATTTATATGCTCTTTGGTGTGTGCTTCTTTTTTTGTATGTTTTGTGTATAATTACAGGTTCTGGTCAGACCTTAGGGTTAAGCACTTCACCTACCACACAGCTACCTCAATAATGGTGTCCAGAGAGGGCTTTAAATAACAGGAGAGTTATGGGTTACAAGGCATCTCAGTCCCACTGATCCAGCACAATGGTAAGCAATACAGCCATGTTTGGAGTACTTTGACATAGTGGTCGGCTAAACAATATGGCCACAATCCCCAATATTTATGTTGCAGCATAGACCAGCATTATTGCTCTCACATGGCTTAATCGAAAACGTTCTAAAGTTAAGTGGGATAAGGTGGGTCATTGGGTATACTGGGCAGGTGGTCGAGTCCCTTCCCCCTTTTCACCTCTAGCTACACCCCTGATTTGGACACCAGAAATGTTGTGTCATGTGCAAAGCATGGGGGTGTTTCCCCCTTTCTATCTTTTATTTTTGAGGTGCTACTCTAATGTATTTTAAAAAGTTGGGGCATTGAATACCCATTTTCTACAAAAGTGAAATATGTAAAATTAAAACTAAAACTAAAAATAACCATGTACTGAATTGTCTTATACTGCTTCAAATATCAAGTAAAATATTCAATAAAAAAATACTGCAGCTGTAGTTTTGCTACTAAATCCTGCACATTAACGTTTGAATTTTGACAACCAATTAATACTGTTAAGTAAGCACATGCCCCTAGAGAATGTACAAAAGAAACATATTTCTTTCTCTATTTCTTTCTTCAACAGCCTTCTCTACATTCCTACAACTTTTTCCATCAGTGCCACCATCTTATACAGGTGCATATGTTCATGCCTATGGTAAACAGCATATATGGCAAGGTCTACTGACTCATAAGCCAAAACTAGGCAACTTTCTATGATGTTAACCTGTCATGTTTTTGCTAGTAACACACTTCTATAGGTATATAGGCATATGGGTACTTTAGGTCCAAGGACGGTACCACATGCATAGGGCACTATGAGGAAGGGATGAATGGGAAAATTTGTGTTCTGCAGTGGCGTAACCAGAGTTTTGGTCACATGGGGCAGAATTTTACATTCCCCTCATCCACCCTATCCATCTGGTTGTAAGCCTACAGCCTCATGTCCACCCTTACACATGCCTGTTCATACATACACATATGCACTGCCCATACACAAACATATACACTACCTATATACACTAGCCATATACACTGCCCTAACACAGGCCTGGTCATACAAACACATAAACACTGCTCTTACACATGTCTGTTAATACACACACACACATATACACATACATTGCAAGGAAGCCAAGGTCTAAAGTTACAGACCTCGCACTCCCTTAATGTTGTAATCTCCCCAATTGGCCATGCTCATCGGGCAGTCTGCTACCCAGACCACCGCTCATGGTGCCTGAATGTAGTTCACACCTTGCATCTGTCTCAGCACAGCCCTGATGACGAACCCAAGGGGCAGCTTCACTACCCTTATAGATAAGCTACTGGTGCTCTGTAAGTATAGTATATGGCAGTGTGCCTTTGTTCCGCTCTGAAATATTTGAGTCAACTGGCAAATGTGTATGAATCAGTAGCATGTGTGTGTAGGAATCCCTCATAAGGCAGTGGAGGGGTAAGGCTGCTCCAGGCACCCAAAGCCAGATTGGTCTACTGTGAGATTTCCCACAGGGGTGCGCTGCGACCAGTCTACCAAGACTAGTGCAATATGAGCACTAGTCTTGGTAGCAGGCTCCCCCCCCTCTATGATCACAATCTCTCTCTAACTGACCCATTAAGGGAGCATGAGGTCTGTCACTTCAGTCATAGGCTTCTATGCTCCCTAATCACTATGCGCCGGCAATTGATGCCGAGTGCCAGATATGAGTTCATATCCTACCACTTGGCATCAATCGCCAGTCCATCACCAAAGCAGAGATCTGGAGTGACAGACCTTGCACTCCCACTACAGAATGAAAGACAGAAGAAGGAAAAGAAAGACAAGAACGGTAAGAGATGGGGAGAAATAGGAGAAAGGGGAGCTGTAATGGCAAGTGTGAGCCAGTGTGATTTTGTGTAGGGGCAAGCATCCATATGTATGTATTGGCAGACCTGTATATGGTCAGTGTGTATTTATGGGCAGGTGTGCGTAAGGGCAGTGTATTTTTGTGTACATGGGTATTATTATAAGTATTATTACTATATTAAGCGCCAATAAATTACGCAGAACTGTGCAATTTAAATGAGGCAGTTAACACATGCATAACTGTATATACATTAATACATACCGGCAAGAACCCTGTCTGTAAGCTTGCCATCTAGCTTTATGGGTAGTGCATATGTGTATAAGGGCAGTGTATGTGTGTATATGGGCAGTGTATATGTGTGTGTGTATGGACAATGCATATGTGTGTATATGGGCAGTGCATATGTGCATGGTACAAATGGGAAGCCATGGCTGTTAAGGGCTGTGTAATGGACAGAAGTGCCTGTAAGAATAGTATTATCGTGTATATTTTAGGTGCTATGGGTGGTGAGGCTTCTAGGCTTATAACAACTCAGATGGACGGGGCAGATTTGGGGAGGGGCCACAAAACTCTTATTCTGCGCCAAGTGGCCATAACTTTAGTTACACCACTGGTAGAAATGAACAGAAAAAAAATAGAGAAAACTGCATCTGGGACTTAATCAAGCATCAAGCATTAAGCATTATCATGAGACTTTTGCAATAGCACAAAGCCAAAAGATAAAATTGGAGACAAACTCACTGTCAGAGAATTGCTGCACCGCATGAAAAATGAACAACTCACAGAGATCGATACTAGAAAAATGAGGGAAACTTAGGGTCAATACATCTGTAATGTACTTTTTATTATTGTATCTGTTTCTCTGTGGCATCCTAAATAGTCATATCATACCACTAACCTTACCAGTGTTAGTGACCACAATCCTTGTGACATCGTAATGTATGTCAGTTTTCACAAAATAATAATAAATAAAAGAACGTCAAGGTTGTGGTTTTTTTTTCATAAATGGTAATAACCCTTGAAACACAATTAACAAATTGACTTTTTTCCCCCTGCTCCGCTCATCTAACAGCAATGTTAATAGTTTCCGCATGGGTTAGGTGTGTTCCAAGTTGGTATAAAGAGACCACACAATCCGATATTACAAAAGCACTACCATATAGACAATAACAACATGTCTGTGAGTTCGTACATAGCTCCCAAAGGATTATTGTCTGAAATGCAGGATGAAGCTACTGAAGAATGGAGTAAAAGCTAACCTCAACAGCCAAGATGTGCCCTTGTTCACCGTGCTCTGTCATCCTTAGCAGTCATTAAAACTGGTGCCGCGTTCTTTTGTACTTTGTAGGTCAGAGCTAAGTCTCGTCTAGCAAGCACTGTCAATTCTCTGTTCGGCTTGGCATCCATCCCTTGCCGTCAGTGTGGCGAACAGCATTGCCAATGCAACATGAGAACAGAGGCATTATTTTTAGTTATATAAACATTCCGAGGATAGCTATATTTTGGGCTCTCGTTTCCAAATAATAAAAGGCAGTAATGATCTGCTTCTCCAGGACATGGCAATGCAATACAGCTGTTAAAAGGCTATTTTTCAGTCTAGAACAGGAGTAATCACAGTGCCCTTCAGAATATTTGCAAGGCTAAAGTCCCATTTATTTGGCACATTACAAAATGTATTTCCATATGACAATTTATCCACGATGACAGGAACAGTGTTATGGCGTGATCTCTTTTTAGCAGATATATATATAAGTACTGGAGCTTTTTATCTTTTCCTGGGTTTATATGACACCTTAGTGACATATTTATTAGATTATTCTTACCATTGAACAGCTCTGTGTCAATATAATGTAAGGTTATGGCTGGACTCTGACTCATAAGGTAAAACCAAGCAAGGCCTGGATCTGAATTGTTAACATATACCATTCCTCTGCCCTTTTGGTGCCGTGTGCTAGTAATAAAACAAGTGCGTAAAAATATATTACCAAGCTCGACATCATTATTACGTTACCATAAAGAGATCTGTAAATATTCTACCCAGGACAGCCATTTATATGTTTGTTTCAAATGTGCTGATCTTTAATACAGTATTTTGGTAATCAAAAGACCATTGGTAACTGTGATGACGCAGACACCAGTTGGAACATCAGTACATAAAGGTGAATGTTGCTTAATGTTACTGAACTCATTGTTTTCGTTAGTGTAATCTAAAAAGAAACAAATGTCTGAATTTTGTCATGGAAATAAATATTTTACTCCATCTGGTAAAGGAAAGAACCTTAAAGCAGTTGCGTACACAAGTACTCAAAGCCCCCATGCTCTTTGGGATACATCATGGGGGTCTTCTGTAATCCATTTTAGCAAAGGTATTCTAGTACTTTTTCTTTTCAGTGTTAAAATACTGTTCATAGTAATAGTTCATAGTAATACTGGTCAAGAAGGTTTTTCCATCTGCCCATTATGTTTTTTTAAGCCTAATTGATGAATGGCCATCCTTGTCTGGTTTAATTTATAAGTCTTGCTTCTAAGAGTTGTGGGAGGTCAACTTTTTGCACGGATGCACCTCTTAGTTTTAGCAGGTCAAGCTGATGAAATATGTTATAAAGGGGACATTCTGTCAATTAATACAGTTGAAAAATGTCAGTATCTTTCCCTGGAACATAGACATCAGATCTCGTGCAAATGGGACGTCAATAAGCAAGTAGGGCAACTAAACCTATAGAGAGTGATTCACGGCAACTCACATATAACTCACTATCGCAAATAAACACCCTTCTATGCCTACATGCTTGTTTCCATCTTAAAATTATTTTGTGTTTAGTTTATACTGTCGGTAAAATAAGTTTGACACGTTCCTTCTGAAATTTCAGTCTATACAGTGTTAGTGTTATGCTCCAGCCCAGATTAAAGGCCTATAGACAGTTTGCCTGGGTTGTGTCTGGCACAGGAACCAGGGACCTTAAATCTTTGGCAGGTTCTCTGGTCTGCTTGGCACTTCTCAGTCTGTGCAGCTGATGCATAGTATAGCAGTTAATTACCTGCATTGCTATCATGGTATGTGAGGTTATTTCCACCTGCACCTGATTCCTGTTAAGAAGACTAACTAAAACCGCTTCTATTCCTCAGTTTTATTTGCTCAGTTATACTTTGCCCGATGAGCTTGTGTTGTTGTCTGACTACGCTCCTGGTTATTCTTCTGTCCCGTGCTGCTGGACCTGTCTTTGCGCCTGCTCACACTGTGATCTCTGGCCCGTGTACAAGACTGTGCTTCGCAAGTGTGTCCATTCCTTGCAACTGGAATCTTGTCTGCCAGTTCAACGGCCCACTGCTGTCTGCCACCCTCAAGATGGCACCCAAAAGAAAGCCTAAAGCTTTTGCAGACTGCCTTTTGAAATGAGGCCCCAGTAATTTGTACACTATTTGTACACTATTACTATTACTTTTCATTATTACATGCTGTAT
>VKOC01005182.1:0-10788 GCA_009364415.1 Spea multiplicata | reverse complement strand
CTATCCAGCCAGTTTTGTCCAGAAGTCAGGAAACTGCCGTGTTTACCATCGTCCCCCACAGACTGCAATAGCGACTCCCTACTGAGCTGAGGTGGGCCGAGTGCAATTACTGAGCGGTGTACAAAGAAGTGCCTAATTGAGAACTATGTGTGTTTGCTGTGACTACTGTACATTACCCATTTGTACTATTTAAATAATGGTGTGTTTCCCATTAAATTGAGTTCCTGATTTTACTCTGAAGCATCTAGTCTCGGCTGATGTTTCTTGAGGGGAAGGTGATAGCATGGCTGATAAACTAGAGGTTCAGCGGTTGGAGTAGGGGGGAACCAACTTTAGTGGATATACCCATTTGGGGTAGTGAGTTCTGTTACACTGAATCATTGAAACAAATAGACAAGTGTCTTTTCATCATCTGATTTAAAAAAATATGAGCTATAGTTTGTGACCAAGGCTAGATAGCTAGGGGCCCAGGAGAATTTACAGTCATGTGAAAAAGAAAGTACACCCTCTTTGAATTCCATGGTTTTACATATGAGGACATAACAATCATCTGTTCCTTAGCAGGTCTAAAAAATAGGTAAATACAACCTTAAACAAACAACAGCAACAGATATAATACACCGTGTCATGAATAATTCAACAAAAATAAAGCCAAAAGGAAGAAGCCATGTGTGAAAAACTAAGTACACTCTTACTGCTTCCATATGAATTAAGATGCTAAGTAGCAGACAGGTGCCACTAATTAAATTTGATTAATTGATCATCAGCAAGTGTGCCCACCGCTATAAAAAATTACGTTTTAGCAGCTTGCTGGCCAGGAACATTAAGCTGTGTGTTAACGCATTGCCAAGGAGGAAAGACATCAGCAATGATCTTAGAGAAGCAATTGCTGCTGCCCATCATTCTGGAAAGGGTTTTAAGGCTATTGCCAAACAAATCTAAACTTCATTAGTCTTCAGTAAGAAAGATTAGTCAAAAGTGGAAAACATTCAAGACAGCTGCCAATCGTCAAAGCACATTCACTCCAAGGTCAGATTGCGCAATGCTTATAGAAATTGCAAAAAACCCAAGTTTCTTCTTAGACCCTACAGGACAATACAATTAGAAAAAGTCTAAACATGTATGGTTTGTTTGGAAGGGTTGTGCTTTGGTATGTATATATGGTTTGTTGTGCTGGAGGACGCCTCGGCAGTGCAACAGCAAGCTTCCCTGAAAGCTCAGCAGTCTGCTGGCCACTACCTCTGCTGTTTTTGGCACATTAGGTGCGGTATTGAGGACCTGGACAATAGGGGCCGCAGACAGAACATTCGGTTCCGAGGGGTTCCCAAGGTCGAGGCCGGTGAAGATCTCCCGTTCCTCCTCATATCGCTACTCACTGACCTCATGGGAAGGCTGATGGGCCGATGGGCTGCCTCTGCGGTACTACTCTAACTTCAGGGACTTGCTGGGTCCACACTTTATGGACGCCTTCAACTCAATTCTAGAGGGCGAACAGATCCATGCCCATACCATGTCGGCGTCATTCACTCTCATCCCCAAGGAGGGTGAAGATCCTGAACATTGCGGTAGCTACTGCCCTATTTAGCTTCTCAACTCTGACCTCAAGCTCTTTGCTAAAATACTTGCCAACCATATGAAGCTGCTCCTGCACAAGCTGATTCACCACGGGTCGTGAGTCCCGCGACAGTACCATTCGTGCTCTTAGTCTGATACATTATGCAAAACATACAGCTACTCCTACCATCTTTCTTTCCACAGACACAGAGAAAGCATTCAACAGCGTGGACTGGTTGTTCATGTTGGCCGCCCTGTGGCATGGCTTGGGTTTTCTTGCCTGGATCCAGCCCCTCTATATGACCCTCTCTGTATTAATGGGTCTCTTTCTGATTCTTTCCGCATATTGAATGGGACACGTCAGGGTTGCCCCTTGTTGCCACTTCTCTTTGTGAGCCCCTTATGCAGGCCATTAGACTAAATTCGGACATCTGAGACCTACAGGTCGAATGGGCCAATCATAAACTCCTAGGTTATGCTGACGATCTTTTGTTTGCTGTTTCACAACCTCGGACCTCTTTAACGAGCATCCTAAAAAAGCTTGCCGACTATGGGGAACTCTCAAACTTTAAGATTATTATGTCCAAATATGAGATTCTGGATGTCAACCTGCCTTTGACAGAGCGCTGCTCGTTGGCAGCATCCTTTCCTTTTGCGTGGTGCCGATCTAAACTGAAATACTTAGGGCTTTGGCTGACGAATGACTTTTCCTAACTCTACACTTACAATTTCACACCACTGCTTACAACTTTGCAATCTGATTTGCACAAATGGTTGAGACTTATGGTCTCCTGACTCTTAGACATTTTTCAGACTCTTCCTATACACGTCTCTATCTCCTTTTTTGCTTCGGTCTTGCTGCCTTTCTCTGGCAGTGCTCATCGTATCAAATTTGGTACTCTGATCCTTCCCAAATCAAGTGGGGTCCTGCGTTGCCCTGTCCTCACGCATACTGTAGGGCTTGTCATCTCTTACGTGTTTAGGAATGGGTGCATAGCTTACAGCAGAAGCAGTGGATTGATGTGGAGGGTGGCCTGCTCAACCTTCCTGTTGGGTTGCTACCTTGGCTTGCTCTGGGTATGGCCAATCCTGATCCCCCCGGCTTGGGCATTCACTTGTTCCCTGCTACTTCTTTAGGGGAGGGGCCAGGGATCCACTCCTTTCAGGCGCCAGATGGCCTTAAGCCTCTGGAAAGTCTGGTGGCTCCCACCCACTCCTCTTGAAAGGTTCAAGTATGCACAATTGGGTAACTTCTTTTGGTCATTGGTACATCGACATCATGTCCTGAGGGACCTCACTAAATTTGAGGCCCTCTGTGCTTTGGCCGCACCTCCAGCCTATGGTGTATTCCTGCTATATGGCCTTCTATTGTCCATTTTGAACCCTATTCCTCCAACTTTTATGGGTAAATGGGAAATGTTGCAGGCTGTCCTCACGGAGGAGCAATGGGAGAAGGTCTGCATTCTGACCCATCGTTGATCCTTAAGCAACGGTAACATGGGACGGCACTATAGTGTTGGGACAAATAATATAGCATTGATGGCAGTGTGCTGTCAGTAACAATGGAAAAGAGGGACTTAGAAGTAATTATTTGCAGACAATGCAATAAAGCTCTTTGATCAGATCTCACCTTGAGTATTGCGAACAATTCTGGAGACCGCATCTCCATAAGGATATTGACACATTGGAGAGAGTTCAGAGGAGAGCTACAAAAATGGTAAGTGGTTTGCAGGACAGAGATGATCAGTAACCTATAGCTTGGAAGAAAGAAGAGGGGGGGTGCAATAGAAACATTTAAATACTTAAAGGGATTTAACAAAGTACAGGAAGCAAGATGTTACATCTAAGCCTAAAACTTGAAGGCCAGAGGCTTAGATGTAACGTAAGGAATTTCTACTTTACTCAGAGGGTAGTAGATAAAGCTGGGAGACAGTCTCCCAGCTGCAGTTCAATACACTAAGGGAATTTAAACAAGCATGGTTTAAACATAAAACTTTCCTCACTATAGGACCTACATCAGGAAATATGGGCAGACTAGATGGGCCAGATGGTTCTTATGTACTGTCAAATTCTATGTTTCTATGTAAGGGAGACAAGCCTGGAATATTCAAAACTTTGTGCTGCTCATGTTCTTCAGGCAACCACTAGTGGCCTCTCTTCCCTGTCTGGAGCACCTGTTATTGATTGTTTGGGACAGTTGAGCCTGATTACATGTGTGGAGTCATGCCTATATTAACCTGCCCTACATTCATGGCCTTGGCATTAACGTATGAGGACCGCTTTGCTCTGGCCCTGTACCTGACCCAGCTGTCTGCCCCGCCAGTGGGCCTCCAGCCTTGTGCCCTGCCAGTGGGCCTTCAGCTGTCTGCCCCGCCAGTGGGCTTTTTGCCGTCAGCCCCTCCAGTGGGCTTGCTGCCGTACGCCCCACAAGTGGACTCCCAAGCTGAGCGCCCCGCCATTGGGCTTCCTGCCCTGCGCCCCACCATTGGGCTTCCTGCCGTGTGCCCCGCCATTGGGCTTCCTGCCATGCGCCACACCATTGAGCTTCCCGCCAAAGAGACTTCTTACCTTGTACTAACTTGCCCTGCCAGTTACCTCGATATAGACTATATCTCAGTATTCTGTCTGTGGTCTCTTCCTTTGCGCCAGTCTGTATCTTCACTCAGCTATGAAGCATCGTGGAGTACAGACAGAACCCCAAGTATCCCCTGCTACTGGGCTCCTACCCGTCCTGCTCGCCGGGTCCTGACACAGAGAGAAGAATGTATAGAAATATACATAAAGCTACATCTACATAAATGACAAAATATCTAATTCTGTGTTGAGCACGTCTCCACCAAAGGTTAGTAATTTGGAAATCCATTCAGTTTCTTTCCTGGAGAGGGTGTGTATTTTATCTCCCTCTCCTCCAGTGTGGTCGCATTATATCAATCCCAACCACCTGAAAAGTATCAAATGAGAATAAATTGAATTTACCGTATTTGCTCGAATATAAGACAAGCCCCAGCGGAGGTTCAGGATAGCTGTGGAGGTTGTCTGCACACATAGCGTAGACGTTCATTGGCTGCCAGAGAGGAGGATCCCCCGCAGCGCTGCACGGGATCTGTATCATCCTCTTTGGCAGACAGTGAACGTCTGCGTGATGCGCGCAGACAACCTCCGCTACTACCCAGAATGTCCACTGGGGCTTCTAAGACGGACTTCCAGCGTCACAGCCTTCCAGTGCTCAGCCATAGAAGTCTCAGTGGAAGTCTGGGGATGCATTGGTAGAGTGGCAAGCCGGGGGGTATAAGGCATATATGGGGGGCAGAGTGGCAAATAAAAGTAAATAGAAACAAGAAATGCATTTTTTTAATCATAGTTTTTATTAACTATAAAATTACATGTGAATATTTATTAGTGAAACTTTTTTCCTGTGGGGTAGTCTTATATTCCATGCTTTTTCTTTTTTTCCTAAATAATATTCACATTTTGGGAGGGTCGCCTTATAATCAGGGTCATCTTATAATCAAGCAAATATGGTATTACAGTGTATTGGTATACAGTTGTGATTTTAATTGTGATTTTGAATTCCCCTAAAATGCTCTAAGGCCCTTATTTTGAGTTGTCTAGATGTACGACCTAGATACTAAGCTCCACATTTACATTGTAATAAATATTATATTTAATATATATATATATTTTTTTTAATTGCAATTTATAAATTGTGTTATCTCATAGGTATAGATGGAGTATTAAGTAGTTAATGAGGGAAGTGGCTGTCTTACTTTTTTAGCCTCTTAATAACCAGGCATGTCACGGAAAAGCAGTTGTCTCCTTCAGAAAGCAAAAACTGGTGTAATTTTAGGAGGGAGGAAGCCAGTAGGTTGAGGCTCTTGAGTTGCAGCCTCTTCAGCAGGTAGACATTACAAGATTGTCTACAGCACATAGAGGTACTAAATGTAGCTTCCTTGTTGCACAAGTATCACTCTCACCCTAGCTACTGTTGCTAGCAAGTGTTGGACCCTTTTTTAAGGTCAAGCTGGTTACCATGGTAAAGAGGGTATATTCTGACAGCCTGGTCTCCCCTCTGATAGCAGAAGCAGGCATTGTTGTCTACTCACTGACAGATACAATATAACAGTGCAATCACCTAGCGCTGTTATATTTAAATGGAATGAAATGAATGCCCTTCCCCCGTCTGGGTCCTGCCACACACACAGTTCAGATATGACACTCTGCATGAATACTGTAGAATCTCAGGAGGGATTTTAAACAGGGACCTTATAGAATTTCTTTGTTATTTCTAAATTCATTGTATTGTTTACATCTGTGTTCTCACCTGAACACCAGCTTCCTTATTATCCTTCTATTTTTTGTCAGTGCTTTGATCTGTAATCCTTGTTAATTTAATGGGCTATTCCTAATTTAACCTACAGTACCATCAACCCAATTTATCTCCTTGGTCTCATCCACCTTACGTTTGTGCCAAGGCCAAACTAACCCCAGCTGGATGCTCATGACGGCACGTTATATTTTCATAGTCACACATATCCAGCTGGCAACTGCAATTTCCAGAACCTGATCTGCCACTGGTGCAGAAGGTTAGGTGAATATGGGGCAGTGTCAGCCAGCAACCCACCCCAACATGCCCAAAGAAGTTTAAACCTTGCAGCAGAATCTAATCTGCTGTAAAATCAGGTAGTTAATACTATACTCACCATATCATAGTTTGCGATCATCCAGGTGATTCTGTTTCTATGGTAACTACATAGTCAAGCTATTTGTAGAAGAAATGAATTTGTATTTTACATGAAAGGATGTCTTCATGCTATAAATGATGTCTAAAATGCAACAGTGCTGAGGAGTCATACACTGAAAAAAATCAGAGGCCATGTTATAGCATACAGAGCCATTTTCCTGGTCCTGACCCAGTGTAAACTGTTTTGTTGATGTAGAACCAAGTCCTCTGATCTCTCCGGACCAGCAAACTTGCAGCACAGACCTCAATCAAAGCCCCAAAAAGTGGCTGGATGGATAAGGTAGGCAGATGCTCCTGTCCCAGCTCTGCCTCTAAGCTGTCCCGATTTGGACACCTGACATGTTGGGGATGTATGTGGAGGAAAGGATTTGGATAAAATAAGTTTTGTCAGAATCAGAACACCATGCAGTGACAATACAGTGACAATTATAGAGAATTGTAAGCGAGCTGCTCCTCCCATGGGCTGTAAGCACGGTCCTCTAGGGTATTTGGTACATGACAAAAGTCTCTTATGATAAAGAAAAGGTGTGGGTTTATTTCAAATGTGAAGATTCCAAACAGCAATCAGTTTGATCATAAATCCAGGCAAATACAGAAAACCTTCAAAGAAAAGCCTAGCTTAATTTGAGCATTTACTAAACATAACTAATTCCCTTCTATTGCAGGGTGGTAAACTAAAAAACCCAGAGCAATAAACACAGGTCTTCACCAACGTTTAGAACTTTCACACTTCCGGGTCCAAAATACCTTCCTTCTACTACCCTCCCATAGACTCTGTCAGAGTCTGGTGCTGTTTTTCAGGGTTTTGGCTGGGGTCCTCAGTTCCAGTAAAGGGGTAATGTTAATGGTATGGCATATTTTAATAGTGTATGTTCCAAAATGCATTCTACCATCATATTTTGTTTATCACTTTACTGGGTACTTTTTGCACAATTTTATGTTTCCAGTAACTGTAGTTTCATTTTCACATTAGGATTATATTGGTATAATTATAACTATATTTACAATCTTTTAAAAACCCAACAAACTATATATTTTTTAATTAGATAAACAGTTCAGCTTGATATCACCAACCTACTAGTTTACATTAAGACACTACTGACAACAAAATTGTTGTGTCTTGTATTTAGTTTGAAACTTTTTTTTTTAGGCTGGTATGATTCGTACAGACGAGGATGAATTTTTCATTGAGCCACTGGAAAATGAGAAGAAAGAAGAGGAAATCGGTAGAACTCACATTGTGTATAGAAGGTCAGCTATAATAAAGGATTTTCCTGGAAATAACTCTGACTTTCAACATTATGGTAAGTCTGTGAAAATAATGTATACTCTGTCGTTTTTAAGATGCAATTAACAGAGTGCTGTGTGTATGACTGTCTATGAACATCAAATAGAATTCTTAAATCATAATAAAATACGAACTGCTGAAATACAATTACATAATTAGCATTATGTCAAATGAAGGAAAATGTACACAAATATTGTTACCAGTGCCCAGACCAACACTTGTGCACGTGGACATATTTATATTTCTAGGACCCCATGGCACAACGACCACTGTTGGCTCCACAAGTACAGAAAGAAAAAAACCTATGTTGTATGGGCATAGGCAGGGGGGTACTACCCTATAAAAATAATCTGTAACTGGGACACCATTGGAGGAGAGGTGGATTCCTGATTCGACCAATGCAGAACCAGAAAACAAAATAAAAATTACCTGTTTGCAACCACCTCACACCCATTGATAATTGTGAATGACCAGGTCAATATATTTATCAGTAATGCAACTACAATCAGGACCAGATTGGGGATGACTAAATGGCCTTGACACTGTCTGGCTGCTGGCACACTGTGAGGGCAGCCTCGGTTTCACGTGACATCGAGACGCTCCTGTATCCCTGTGCTGCTTCAAAATAGTTTAGAAAGGGCCCTTCCAACCTGGGTCAGTGAGGAGACCGGGAACAAGTTACGCCAGTGTACTGGGCAGAATCTATGATGCTCTTGATATTGATCTTCTTATGGCAACACTGCAAAGACATAGGATATCATATATATATATATATATAATTGATTTGTGGAAAGGCAAAGATGACAAAAGCAGGGTGTTTATGGGACAAAGATGGCTCACACTGGGCTGTTTGGGGATAAAGTTGGCTCACACTGGGCTGTTTGGGGACAAAGTTGGCTCACTATGGACTGTGTAATCTGAGTGCTGGGCAGGTGCTATGTTGGCAGTGTGGATGCTAGGGCTGGCCTTTGGGGTAGGCAACTTGGGATCTATGCCTGTAATTTAGGGGGTTTTATCTATACCTTTAATACTGAGTTTTTATGTGAATTCCAATTGATGTGTTATTCTGTTGATCTGTATCTGCTATGCTTCCATACATTATTTAGGTGTTCTGGCGCCCTGTGCGGACTACTCGTCTGGCGCCCCCCCCATCCCAAAAAAAGAAAGGAATCAAAACTTGTAACAAAACCCCAATCACTATATACTACGCCAAACATTGATGTGGTGTAGGCCTACCACTTCATTGTCTGGCTTAGTAGTAGGGATGCACCGAAACGAATTCTGGACTGAAACCAAAAGTGCAGCATTTACCTGGCCGAAACCGAATATGACCCCGCCCCCACACCATAACACATAACAAAACAATTAAATAACAATATTTATATAATGTAAAAGGGTGAAGCCGTATTAGTCCATTAGACACAATGTCAAAAAATAGAGTATTGCAGAGTATGCGGTAATACCTTTTTTATTGGACTAACATAATATTTAAAAGACAAGCTTTCGAGAGTTATCCTCCCTTCATCAGGTCCGAAGCAATACTAATCAACATGATAGAGGTTACAACTTAAAACAAGTGATGGTATTAGAGAAGGGGGGGTAAGTGGGGTGTCGTAAATAATAGGTCTGGAGGTGAGAAATGCAGAGAGGTAGAGAGATAACCCAGGGACAGAACAAATAAACTTAGGGAAACCAATAACCACAGTAAAACATCAAAGATAATAACATAAATTAAACATTGGATGACTAGATGAAGTTCATATGAAGTTCTGGTAGTGTGTAAGGAAACCAGAATCCACATTAAGTCCCTCTTTTATGGTGTTGAAATGTGTTATCATTTTCATCTCAAATGTTTTTCTTTCCTGAGAGTTTCTGAAATTTCCTTTGAGTACTTTAATTTTTAGATTTTGGATGGAGTGATTGTTCTGTGTGAAATGATGTCCTACCGGGGTACAATATTTTTCTTCCTCATGGTTTTTGATGGAGCTTCGGTGCAGGTTCATTCTAAGGTGCAGCTTAAGCCCAGTTTCTCCAATGTAGCACCCTTTGTCACATGCAGAACATTGTATCATGTACACCACGTTTGCCGATGTACATGAGTAAGAATCTTTGATGATGTATGTTTTGTTGTTGTGACTGGCTGTGTTGCTGTCACATATATGTTGGCAAAGTTTGCAGCGGGATTTGTTGCATGGTACAGTGCCATTCTGTGTAGCTCCTGTTCTGGGGCCAGTTTGCTGCGCACTAATCTTTTCCTCAGGTTTGGTGGTTGTTTGAATGCCAGTATTGGGGGCTGAGGGAATATTTTTTTCAGTATGGGGTCTTCTGAGAATATCGGCTGTAGGTCTTTAATAATTTTGCGGATTTCCTCAAGAGTTGGGTTGTAGGTAACTACCAGAGGGATCCTGCTTGTGTTATCCTTTTTTGTATTCTAGAAGCCTTTCCTGTGGTGTTCTTACAGCAGATTAAATTTTTTTTCGATATAGTTTTTTCCTTGTAGCCCTTCTTCTGAAATGACTCTGTCAGCGCACCCAGGTGTTTGTCTCTGTCCTGAGTGTCAGAGCAGATACGTGGTATCTTATGGCTTGGCTGTAAATGACACCTTGTTTAGTGTGTTTGGGATGAAAGCTTGAATTGTGAAGGTAGCTGTACCTGTCTGTGGGTTTTCTATACACGGACGATTGAAGAAAGCCAGAAGTAACAGTTATAGAGCAGTCCAGGAAGCTCACACAGTGTTTTGAGAAATTCATTTTGAGTTTTATGGATGGGTGGAATGAATTGAAAGATTCGTGGAATTTTAAAAGGTTTTCTTCTCCTTCTGTCCATATTATGAAGATGTCGTCGATGTAACGATAATAATTATGTGGTTTGTGGGGGTAAGTGGCTAGGAATCTCTGTTCCAAGTCAGCCATGAAAAGGTTAGCATATTGCGGTGACATTTTGGTGCCCATGGCTGTTCCGGTCATTTGTAAGTAGTTGGTGTCATAGAACTTGAAATAATTGTGTGTCAGTATAAATTCTATGAGCTTGGCGATGGTTTCACTATCATATTTTTGTGTGGCATTGCTGGAGGAGAGGAATTTGATGCAGGCCTCAATGCCATCTTTATGGGGGATGTTGCTATATAGGGACTCCACATCCATGGTTGCAAGTATAGTATTGGCAGGAAGGTTACTAACTTGGCTAAGTTTATTGAGAAAATCAG
>VKOC01005181.1:0-32841 GCA_009364415.1 Spea multiplicata | reverse complement strand
ATTATTCGAGGCTATCCGCTGTTATTAGCAAGAGCAGATTTGGTTGAGTTATGGGTCTCATTGCCTATCTGCAGAGTTAATTAGTATCCAGTCACTCCTACCTCTGTATTACTCATGTCTCTTGATCCACTCAATAATTAGTTTGTAAACTGCGAGTGACCCCCACGTGGGATCATATGATTAATAGCTGGTCAATTTTGCATTTGTTCTACAAGGCATTAAGTAGTAACTTCCCATGCGATTAAAAGAAAGTATGTTACAGAACTATTCTACGTCCAGACTTTTCACAAGCATGTATGGTTGCATTGAATGGTTAACACAGGATTTCATTGCAGGGAATGAATAATATTATATATTAATTGTCTTATATAGCGCCATCATATTCTGTAGCGCTGTACATCATATCCTTGTAGTCAGCAGTGAAGATGGTGGATGCGGAGATGGCCGCTGGGTCAGGCCTGGGACCAAGATTAATACGGCATTACATATTGTAGTGAAAAATGCTAAAAGAGGTTCAGTCTCCATGGCAACCACCGGAATGTTGGACAACTTCTCCAATTTTATCACATCTACATATCAACCCAAGTGTCAGTGGGCACTGCGAAAAAAAGCAGCTGTTTCTAGAGACACCTGGGATGTACCTTCAACATTGGAGATAAGGACTGATTGACTACTTGAATAACCTGCGTTGTAACAATTAATTTTAAAATATATGTTCAGCTTTCCCAGATATCCAAGATCTGTTTAATTTTAGCTTGAAGGTTTGTTTAGTGCAGAACAACTTATTTTCCACCCTCCCCTTTGAAGGTCTAAGAAATATGATATATCAGTTTTATTTGTCCAAGATACAGTCAGACCCTCCTCTCTCCCACAAGGTGAAAAATCATTTATAATGTTACATATCTAGAATGTTGACTAAATTGATTAGCATTATATTATCTTAATTCTATGTGAGCCTAAAAACATATCCAGCCGTCAGTCGCACTTACATCATTAGGTGGCTACTGGCAGGGGTGGTGCAAGCATTTTTGCCACCCTAGGCAAAACATAATTGTGCTGCCCCTGGCCCCACTCCCACAAGCCCCTCCCCTTTGCCACACCCACTTACACCCCCACTCCTCCTCATAGTGACTGCCTGCCTGCCTCCCATCAAGTGACCGCGGCTGCGCGGCTGCGCGGCTGCCAGCGCCCCCTCCAAGAAGGTGCCCTGGGCAGGCGCCTCCTTTGCCTATAGGTGGCGCCGGCCCTGGCTGCTGGTCTTAAAGTGCCAGGGCCACCCTGTCATCGCCCGTCCGGCCCTGTCCCCTACGCAGTACTTACGGTAATGAATGATAACGATCCATAACACAAAGTCCAATGAGTTCAATATCTGAACCTGCTGGAACGTACAGTGAGAAATCTAATGAGACCTTCCATGATCAGACACAAAAGCAGTCACATATACTATTAAAACCTGTATATTTCCCATACACATATAGCGATTATAATCATACTATAGACGTATAGCTAGAGGTAATATAATGAATGTAACACAGTAAAAAAATGAAATGAGTTAAATACTTTATTCTGCTTTGCGTGTAAGCCATCATGTTTAATGCTGCATTTAAAAGAATGAACATGATTGTCTTACGCTGGGCTGGCTGCATGCAAACTTCTCCGACTGACCTTCTCTTCACCCCTGATACAGCTGATTTAATTCCAAGAATATGTTTAGATTATATCTAAACAAATTAAATTGTGATTTGTGAGAAATTACAGGAATGCAATGTTTGGCTCTGTGCGCAGACACAGATCTAAGAAGACAAACAGGCACCATCATGTACAAAGATAAAAATAAAATGCCAGCGAACCAGCCGGTGCATCGCAGGTATGGGAATGTGGACAGGGATGGACGAAAAGAACCCGTTGAGCCATCTAGGATATAAATGTTTAATGTCGGTATCCCTATTCATTCTTTAGGATCGCTGTGTGCACATCCCACGCTTTCTTGAAGTTAGACATGTGGTTGTACGCATATAGCAAACCTCCCAAGACTTTAATTGGCCACAGTGGGACACTTTAGTTCGGGGGTTGTGGTTAGAGATCTGAGAACTTGCCTGGTGGTCCAAAGTGATCATTGAGGTCTGTTTGGTTGCAGCACACAAGCAGCATTGGGGGCAATGAAAGGAGGTCCCGATCTTCCCAGCCTGCTCATGATAACTGCTGCTAAGCAGGACAGCAGAGCCACTAGGAGTGGCAGTGGGTCAGTGCCAAAAAATCAGGACTTTCCTACTTAGAAATGGAAAGTTGGGAGGTATGATACAGTATTTATAATCGCATCATTAGAGAATGCAGTAATGTTTTTTAAAGAAATTTTACAGGGCTACCCAAAGGATAATCCTAACCCAGCTCCATAGTGCACCATTAGTCCAATGAGTCCCTAAGGAGTTATATCGATCGGTATTTTTTTATTCTTTTCGTGATGCTTTTGCTTTGGACCCCAACAATCCAAGAGCTTTTTCTGGCTGTCCCTATTGTTACTAGTGGTTTAAAAGGTACTGTATAACCTATTCAGTGTTTGACACCCCAACTGCGCAAGAGCACAAATATGTGTTCAGTCTGTTAGCTAAACTACAAGCAAATGTATGGATCAGGATAAAAAAAACACACAAACCTGTCATGTTTATTGCATTAAATTATGCAGTCATTTTTTAATTCTTTGGGTGTTAATAATGCAGGTCCAACAAATGTGGTGTGTAAGCCTAAATGTTTTTCATTTGAATTTTCTTAACAATTAAATGATCATAAACTTAAATTGAATACTTATCAGTGATCCAACACAATGATATCAAGTTGCCGCATGTTGAGTTCTTATGGAGACCCACGGTTTGCAATGTCGGAAAAATGAGATTGTCTCATTAGATAAAATTAATAAAGCGAGGTAGCATGCATGCACGCGCGACTTAGTAGAAAAATAACTCCACCGGTTAAAGGAGCCATCTGCTCAACCTTAATCTTGGGCCACGTTTTCCACATTGAATATTAAATACGAGGAGAACAGTCAGGTTAAGCAGAAAGGCAGCTGATGACACGACCACTCGGAGAAGAAAGCCGACAGTATCTCTTGTCAGTTCCTATTCATGTTACAGACAATTTGAGAGTCATTTGACTTGATAACGCGGTGGTATTTATTCACACATTATGCAGCCCACATGACTAATTAGGCAGCGGGTTAACGAAGAGCATTTGTGGAATTTCGGCATTCAAGGAGGGCATCTGATGCCTGGCAATTCCTTTAAACAATGAGCAGAAACCAGAGCCCAAACGTGAAATAAATTAGAGCTGAGACAGCGTGGAAGTGGTACTTATCAGCAAACACACTAATACGGTACCTCGATTTCTCCTGGTACAAGTGAATCACATGTACAGAGATACAGAAGGCATTTCCACATGTCTACAACTTGAAAGGCTGTGTAGGATTAGCATTTGTTATAGAGCAGAAGCCAGGGCTGACAAGCCGGGCTTAAACCGCACTTGGGAGTTTTCTAAATGAAGATGCCTTCGAAAATGTTAACCCTCCCTGGAATGTTGGGAAAAAAACCACTGAGTGTTATGTATTCCTCCAACACTGAAAGGGTTAAACATGATGAATCGAAAGTTACCAATGGAATGTTTCTTAAGATTGCTAGCAATATAGCACTTTGCAGAGGAACTGAACCCAATAAAATAATGGCAACCCCATTTCCCCTGAAGTTAGAAGACAAGTAGAGTCTAGTTGGTATCTTTATGGACTAAGCCAATAAAGGTATCAACTTGACTCTACTTGTCTCCGGTGTCCCTACGGCTAACACGGTACCAACTCTCATTTTGAGAAGGTCCTTGTTGCTTCCATCTATGATGCCCATGGACGTGGTGCATCTGCGCGTTGGTGTTCAACTATGTTTGGGAGGGCATCAAAGCTTAAAATATCCCAAGATCACCTCCATTACTGTACAATGCTAGAAGGAAGAGCTGTGCCACCTAGGGCTACCCTATCTGCCTTTTTTATATGTAACGTGTGACACATCAGGCCTCTTCTCACCCAGGCAATGGGACAGTAATGATGCAGTCGGGGGTAGGGGGACAGATAATCGTGCTCAGAGGGTCCCTAGGAGTCTGGAAAGCTGGATCACAGCAACCAACTATAGTCTTAACAACCTAAACAGCATGACAGATGTAGCTTCGACTCACGGGCCAGGCTCAGCTCAGTTGCTTAATTAAATAAAACACCAACACACAAGATGGGTTTGAAAAGGCCACAGCCATTTTATTTAACAGTCATTGTCCTGTAAAACCTGAAATAATAAACATAGATGCGTTAACAGAGACAATGACGTAACCAAAACCAACCTAGCTTGCCAAGTTATCCAGGTACCATACCACAAACCAATTTTGGGAGGGGACATACCAGGATGCCCCAACCCGGACCTGAGGTTCCAAGCACCACTCCTTGCAAGGAACCTCCCCCCGGTTATGACCACCAAGGATCATACCACCACATTAACCCCTTGGATACCTGGCAAGCTACCGCCCACGACTGTGACTATTGCAGCAACACCATACCACACACCAATTTGGGAGGGGACATACCAGGATGCCCCAACCCGGACCTGAGGTTCCAAGCACCACTCCTTGCAAGGAACCTCCCACCGGTTATGACCACCAAGGATCATACCACCACATTAACCCCTTGGATGCCTGGCAAGCTACTGCCCACGACTGGGACTAATGCAGCAACACCACGCCACAAACTCAACCACATAAGGGGAGGGAGGGTGGGACAAACAACACCAGGTAAGGTTAAACAAAATGGATCCTTACCCCTGTGATCACCAAACTTAAATATCCTCCTACCAAAACTCCTCCCCTAAAATCCACAATTTCTGCCTTAGCCTAGCCCTGCTCAGCACTCTGTCAGGGCCCACTCTAGTCCATTCTGGCCCCCGTGGGCTTCATGACAGATGTAGCTTCGACTCACGGGCCAGGCTCAGCTCAGTTGCTTAATTAAATAAAAACACCAACACACAAGATGGGTTTGAAAAGGCCACAGCCGTTTTATTTAACAGTCATTGTCCTGTAAAACCTGAAATAATAAACATAGATGCGTTAACAGAGACAATGACGTAACCAAAACCAACCTAGCTTGCCAAGTTATCCAGGTACCATACCACACACCAATTTTGGGAGGGGACATACCAGGATGCCCCAACCCGGACCTGAGGTTCCAAGCACCACTCCTTGCAAGGAACCTCCCACCGGTTATGACCACCAAGGATCATACCACCACATTAACCCCTTGGATACCTGGCAAGCTACCGCCATGAGCCCATCCCTTGACACCTTAAGCCGGATGGGCTCCCCCACAAAAGAAAGCTTGGCCCTTTCAAAACCCACGGAATGCTCAATTCCCCTCAGGCACGGCACCTGTACAAACCAAATCAACCGTCTCACGGTGACCAACCCTCACATAAACAACATAAATGAACAAACTCATAACTGAACAAGTCTTGTAATGTCGAGCCACCAAGGTCCAACAACCCACACCAAAATTTCCATCCCACAAGCACCAAACCCTCTGGGTAACCCAGCTGCACAAACGCTATGCCCAACTGCGGCCCCCACCGACAGGTTCTCCATCCACAGTTCCACCACATCCCCAAAACTAGTGAATGCCGATAGGTGACCCCCACAAACCGGCACCACCCCAGCAAGAAGAAGAACCAAAACAATCTTACTCATAACCAAACCACCACCAAAAACTCCATCACCAAGCACCAAAACCCCTGGGAGACCCAGCTGCAAACCGCTATACCCAACTGCGGTCCCTGTCGGGGTCATTACTCCTGAGAATGGCTGATAACCTGCCTACCAAAAGAGGCCCGAAGAAAAAACCCACAGGGGAGAAGCAACCCGAGCCCCCCCGACCACCTGCCTCAAACACCATTTGCATGGTGAGGCAGCCAAGCAGACCGAGCCAACATCCATCCTGTTGTACCCGGAAGAACACCATCCATTGATATAACCCCCAAAAGCCCATCCACATGGCATCATCGGGCACAATAGACAAACCAAACCTGCCCACCAAGACCAAGATATCCGGTCATTTATGACCATAACCGCACCAGCACTATCGCACATCAACGTCCAAAGCATTAGACAGTGAAACCTCATTAACCGCCTCCCCACAAATCTCAATCAGGGAGGGGATGCCCACCGCTTGATCCCACATCCACAAACTAAGGAGCGCTACACCCAGCCCTAACCCATAGACCTGGGAAGGGGTCGCCCCTGCCAGGAACCATCTGAACATGGCTACTTGGGCCACCCACTGAATGTACTGCCACCACAAACAATCCCACCAATGCCAATCTTTGTGACCTCGGGAGTCCACTATACTGCCACGCAAGGTAAGCCCCCGAATGATGTACCCCCAACTCCATCTGCCGAGGCCACTTCCAATGAAGCAAGAACAGCGATACTTCTATGCAAGACCCGAATGAAAACATGCACCACCAAGCACAAAAACATCCACCAAAGCCACCAACCACAAGAACCAAAGTGCCCTTCCTCCGATATAGTTCCATCAAAACCACCCCACCAATACCCCTGCCAACTCTCCAAAACAGGGCCAACACTAAGCGGAACCGTTCAAAGAAAACAAGGAGAGGGCGTATATATCCCAGACCTCAGGCCATACTAACATGAACCAATGGCCCCCTGGAAAACCCCGTCACCAATTGTCCCAAACACTTCCCCGCAGCCTGTGGAGCAAGAGCTCACTGACCAGCAAGTCAGCTCTCAGCACCTGCTTCACCCCACCTCACACATAGTTACCCGAATCAGAGCCCTCCTGCTCCCGAAAAGCCAAACCGAATCAAGACCAGGGAAATTTAACAAACCTATGCACCAGCAAGTCTCCAATCGTTCAGAGTAAGTGCACGAAAAACCGAAGGAACCCAGAAAAGACATTGAACACCACCACCCCTCCCCAAAGATGGTGACCTCTTAGACGTACCAGAAGCAGATCAAAAACAGACAGCGGCACCCAAAACAGGAGACTCGCCCCGCAGCCCCACTAAATCACCTTGGGCCATGTAGTACATACCACCCCAGCACAACCCCCAGTGTACAAACACAGCAACCGCACACGCCACAGTGTATAGCCCTAGTAGGTGCGTGCCCACAACACTGGCGTACCTCTCCTCCAACCCCAGTATATCCCTGCGCAGCCCGGCCTCAGCCCACTTGAAGTCTTCGGACAAACCGTATACCCCATGGCCCCGGGAAATGCTGACAGGCACTCTTCCTGCAAAGCGAATCAACCAACCCAACAGAATCAGCTTCAAACCCCATGACGGAACCATTTGGTCCCCCACCGCTATCCCCTAGGCACCAACAAAACAGCTCTCTCTATGGCGACCCCATCAAAAACGTTACCCCCATACAACAAACCTGACAAACAGAGCGGATCCCTAGTCAGGAGATTCCCCCCAATACATCTCACCCCAGTCATGCTGAACCCAGTACCGAAAGGTTCAGAAACCTGCGGTACCGTAGCCCCCTTACCTTAACCTCGTCCCATCAACGCTTCCCAGAGGAAGCCAGAAATAATTTCTCTCATGCCTCTAGTCCCCCTCCTCCATCTTAACATGACCCCCAGGCCAACTGGGGACACCGCTCAGGAGACATAATCCACCTCACAAAAACAACCATCGGCTTCCTGCTGCAACCCCTCAACCATGCAATATGTCACATCAATAGATAACCCGTACCCCCTCACCCCAAAACCCCAGTATGACCCTACTCGATTGCAAGCGACCTGGACAAATGCAGCTTCACACCACAACAAAGCAAAGGTTCCCTGTGTAAAGCTGCCTGTGCAACCCCCTCAAGAAGCAGCTACAGGAGGGGGCAATAAAAGGGGGGGGCACACAAACATTTCCAACACACCTTAACATATAAAAACTTAGAAAGAGACAGCAGATAATAACCATTAGGCCCATCCAGTCTGCCCAATCTCCGAGTACTTTCCTTAATACCTGCCCTTATCCTATATCTAACTCGGTCTTATCACAAGCCTGGACAAACGTTTGTACCGTGTTAACATCTACCACTTCTGCTGGAAGGCTATTCCGTGCATCCACTACCCTTTTCAGGAAGTAATATTTCCTGATGTTACCTTTAAACCATTGCCCCTCTAGCTTATGTCTATGTCCTCTTGCAGTGGTAGTACTTCGTTTAAAATAAAATCTCTCCCTTTATCCTGTTGATTCCCCTTAAGCATTTAAACGTTTCTATCATATCCCCCCTGTCACATCTGTTTACCAGGTTTCACCTCCCTCCAACCACCGATTAGACTGACAGCTCTCAAGAGCAGAGCCATGCTTTCCCCCTGCAGTGGTCCGTCAGTAACCGTGACCTAAAACCATTCCACTGCCTCCAAATAAAACATTGCTACAGAACCTGCCAGAACCACACAAACAAATGCAATGCAATGCAACCTGCAAAGAATCTCAAGCCCAGCACATCTATAAACTTCCCAGGAAACTCCCCACTATACGCTCCATAGATACCACACTACAGCCCCTGAAAAAACATCTCAGCATCAACCCACACATGTGCACCCGATGTAAATAACACGCAAAAAAGAAACCTTAATAATGGACCCCTTGGCCGTCCCGTACAGCAAGGTCGTATGATCCTGTGCCGCCGCAGAGAAATACCGCAGGAGTGGCAGCACCAAAACCACCTCCTTGGGGTGCAGATTCCCACCAACTCATCCCATCCTGATGGATGCATCAATTAGGGTGTGCCTGCGTGTGTCTGTGCGAGGGATGGGGTGCTGCAGCCGGAAACCCCCCATATGCCACTTCAGGATGGAGACTGGAAAAAAGAGGGGCCTCCCCAGCCCCCCTGCTCCATAGCCAAAACCTCCTGCCCCACAGCAGCTGCCCCAGGTAACTGCCTAGGCCTCTCTCCGGTGTCTCCCTACCTTGACATCTGCACAGGCCGCAGTGCAGGCTGCACCCGGCCGTCCTGCCAGCTTCTCTGCCTCCCTGGATGACTCCTGAAGGACCCACATCTGGGGAAACACTGCGGTAGACCTCAGAGGCCTATACCAGGCCGAACCACCTCCTGCAACTGTTGACTCCTTGCACTCTGCACCTCCTTTTCCATCCGGGGAGCGGCCAGCAGCCACAGGACACCCAGCTGGGCCATCTGAAATCACTGCCTTCCCATGGGCCCTTCTGGCCCGCTGTGATGGAAACGCTGCGAGGGCCGAAGCCTCCTCCATGCTGTTGCACTGCACACCAGTATGCCTCTGAAGGCCCGCAAATGGGTTGCTTTGACTCCCAGGCCCCGTCCTGGGCTATCTGTGTCGTCCTCCTCAGGTCTGCCTCTGCTCCTATGCTCCAACGCTGCTGTAGTCCTCCATGCCAGCCTTCAGGAACAATCCAGCTGGATCCAGCATGCGGCCTAGTCGCTCCTGCAGCCACGAGGTCCAACAGCTGCTGCAGAACCTCAAATCCATACAGACACCTGCAGGGGACAAGAAGAGGGGAGAGAAAAAAGGGGGGGAGAACAGACAGGCACACAAAAAAGAGCCCCAGATAAAAAGGAAAAGACTCAGACACAAAAAACACAGAAACAAGACAGACCCAAACACAAAATGACACAAAAAACAAAGACAGGCCAGGACACAAAAGAGAAACAGACAGCAAAGGAACAGAAGCAAGAAACAGCCAAGTATACAAGAGAGACAACAAGAGATAGACAGGGAAAGACAAACAACACCAGGTAAGGTTAAACAAAATGGATCCTTACCCCTGTGATCACCAAACTTAAATATCCTCCGACCAAAACTCCTCCCCTAAAATCCACAATTCCTGCCTTAGCCTAGCCCTGCTCAGCACTCTGTCAGGGCCCACTCTAGTCCATTCTGGCCCCCGTGGGCTTCAGGATGGTGTGCATTGTTCTCCTTATCCCTCCGGCAATCACATTATTGAATGGAACAGGTTTATTTTATCTCAACGTTCCTCTGATGTGTAAAAAAAAAACACACCATTAAATTTGTTTCAAGCTCTGAAACAATCAATGAAAGCTGTGATGTAGCAGTTACAGTACATTGTCACATTGATTAAGGCTTACACTTTATTCCGTAACATCATACTGGTATACATATACTTGAAGTCGGTGTCTTCCGGGCATGTAAATAAAAACGCACCATCGCACCTTTACTGAGACATTGTTCTTTTATCCTGCCTGGTGGAGAAAACCTTACAAAGTAATATACCAAAGCCGCACAAGCAGCCTCTGGCATTCTTGCCTCTCAGGACGGTAAATCACAGCGGTTTGCTTGCTAGGCATGATGGGAGTTGTGGGCCATAATAGCTAAGCTCCCGCTTTCCTCCTGGATCCTCTTACTGCTATTTATATTTTCATATGACATTAATTTAAATTATTCTGTACTGTTTCATATTAATAATGAGCTTTTTTATATAACTGGGCGGTGGTAAAGAGCAAAGCCGGACTGGGGAAGAAAAACAGCCCTGGCACTTATACCTGCATAGTGTGCGGCACCGTGGCGGCACATGAAAGCCATCGATCTGATGCGCGACCGGCAGCAAAGTTAAGAGACCTGCACCAGGCCACATGGCCGGTCTTGGCCCGGTGGAGGGGATTAACATGTAGGAAATTGCATTTTTATTCTAACATGATTTACTTATTGTGATGAAACCCACCACATACCCCAACATATTAGTTGCCCAAGTCTGGATACTTGTGTTGGGGGGTTTCTAAAGACGTGGGTGGCACCAGAGGCGTGACCACCTGCCCACCTTACCTGAAGAGCCATATGGGGCACAGACTGATCTTACAGATCCTTGGCTGATCATGGGAGATCAGAGGTTATCCCTAACCTGCTCTTAAAACCGAGACAGCGGGACAGTGCCCCGAAAATCAGTCCTGTGAAAACCAGTAGTGTTGGTCGCCATGTCGTCATGTCTTTCTTGCAGCTCCTGTCATTTCTCACATGTGGATAAATATGATGGTTATAGCTACATGGAACATCCAAGGAATTGAAGATCAGGAAAGCAGTTATTTCTTCAGCTATTGAGACATTGACAGGTACTGTTTTTTTAGAATTCCGACTGAGGGTCATGGGAGTTGTATGTCCAAACCACTGCGCCCTTAAGATATCAAATCTTTAGATGGACAGGACAGATGAAATATCACCAGGACAAAGATAACTGCACAAGACGGTTGGCACAAGCCGAGCCATTGCAAGAAGGGCAACATCAAATATTTATTGTGTGATTAGACAAGCTGTGGCACCGAAGACCAGACTGACAGTCTAGACCGATGAGCCCTTTAACTGGGGACACTTTATACAGAACGCCTCAAAGTCCATGCTATCCTGCAAAATTCACTTTCTTTATATATTGTCTCTGAGTAAAGGAGGCTCTCGTCACCGGACTGTAACCATCATACATGATCTTACGTTCATTTGTCCGTTGGGTGAGTGTACTTTTGATTCACATCGACTGACACTTTGTTGGCAAATAATGGCAATGATGTTGACCATGATATCTGGTGCTATTTCTCTTTAGTTAACCAAACCTTTTCCCTTAATGTTTAACGTGTTTCTGCGTCTCAAACAGTCAACTCTAACGGTGAGCGTGTCCTTTGTATAAATGTTCTTTCTATGGACACACTGCACTTTATGATATATTTGAAATCAGTCTTTGTCTGGAATAATGAATGAGCTATTTCCAGTTTTCACGCAAGTAACCCCGTTCCAACAAAAATGATATATTATTTCAGATGAACTCTTGACCTGAGACCGCTGGTCTTCCTTGTATCCTTCAAGTAAACCAAGGTTCAAGTATCCTTCAAGTAAACAGTATGTGTACAAGGTCAACATTTTGCCCTCAATCATAATTTTTGTTGTTGGGTTGGGTTGTTGATCCACGTGCCTATTTCATGCAGGTCCAAGAACAACGGATAGATATCTATTACAGTGTCCTATGATAGAACGTTGGAGTGAATGTGACATCACACAATTTCTTCCTCTTCTCCTGCATGAACAGTCCCACTACACAGGATATAAGCCGATAGCTTTAACATAAGCCTGGTTGTTGGGCTCTCATAGCAAATCCAGGACTGTTGGCAGCTGTGATATCATGGTTGCTAATTGGCCGAATCCAGGCTTGGCCTGGTCATCTGGCACACTGGGCAAATGGCTGGTTGGCCAATAAGGCTGCGCACTTCCAGTAACATTGGGTCCTGTGGCGTGCAGCGGCTTGATACACGTGACTGCACTCTGTGTATAGAAATGGATCGTGTAGCCGAGAGTATCCAGCAGGCAGCTGCATGTACATCATTTGGAAGCGGGTGGACTTAAAGTGCCAGGGCCGCTTAGACAACCACAGTCTGGACCTGGTAGAAACATCAGAAGACTCTTGTCTCAACGTTCCATCAAATAATTTGTAAGGGCTACAAATGATACTGTCCTACAGAGAGGACTGTATACTGTCCTCTCTGAGGAAGACCAAAATGTCACAATATAGCCCTTGGGATGCTGGTCCATCGTGCAAGCAGACCTCTATTAGAGCAAGGTGCTGCTATGCTGCTACCATTCCCGTACGCAATAACACCGAAGGTCAACCAACGCGGCTGGAATCTTTGCTCCAGGACTCATGGAATTGAAATGTCAGAGAAGTCCATCCCCAAGGAACACACCGAGTTTGCACTAGGGAGCCTTATTTCATATATTATAATTGGGATGGGACTGGGAAAGAATCGCAGAGGCTTTCACTTGTTTACTTCATTCCATTTCTTCATCTCTTATAGATATATAAAAAACATACGACTCTCGTCGTCACGCAGGCTTCTCGTCTCTGATTTCTCTGCATTTTATTACACTTTACTCAATTATTCCTGTGCTCATCACTAACAGTGATTTAAAGTAGATCTGTCCTTTGCCAAATGCTCAGTACACTAAATAAATCCATGTATTTGTGCTGATATATATTTTTTTTAAAAAAATATATATTTATAAATAACAAAAAAAAAAGAAAAGCGAAGAATCAACTCCATGGGGGTTTCGTAAGTGAAAATAAATAATTTAAGAAGTGAAGGATAGCAGTTCTTTTTTTAAAATTCTGCCGGGGCAGAAGGAATTTCATGCGGCTTCGTCGCCATTAAGCGGTGGCTGATATATAATCTGTGATCACACCTCCGATTTGAGATGCCTTCTAAAAAAACATCTATCCAGGAGGAAACATTAGATGGTGATTTATTCAAAAGTACATAACGGCAAAAAAAAAAAAAAAAAAAAAAGAGAGAGAAAAGAACAATATAAAAAAAAATGGAGTATCACTTTGTAAGAACTTTTAGTGTTGATTCCAGCAGAGAAGACTGTTATATTTATGAAAGTAAACTTCTCGAAAGCGACATTTCCTGCTGTGGAGATAAAATCGTGCCCCTCCACATGCAAATGAACATGATGTATTTTTTAATATTTGCTGCTAACTATGTTCAGACCTTTCCACGCAGAACAGTAAGGGAACTTTTCTCGTGATCATTATGAGGTTTCTCCTCCTACATAATAAATACGTTGGCATTTTTACTCGACTAAAATAACGTTACACAAAAAGTAATATTGGATATACAGTAATAACGCTTTTATTAATATCTTACATTTTATTTAATCAACTACATCCAGTCCCTTACGTTTAAAGGGACATGATATGATTTTAATGATGTGATGGCGCTGCCTCTTTTAATTTATTCTCCCCGTCTTGGGGTTTTGCAGGTTTTCCCCCTCTACGAAGCTGCAGCTTCTCCTAAATGTTTCCCTTATGGGTAAAAAATACATCTTAAAGGACTTAAAAGTATTCATTGGTGGGGCTTAGTTTATGGGGCATTATAGTATTGTAGGAAAATAGAGTAGAATGTACAGTTTTAGAGGACATTTAAGGCTTTTTAAAGTTGGAGGGTGGAGGGCTGATTGTGGAAGAGTGAAGTGCCTTCCGGTAGATGTAGTGATGGGTAAAGTAGTAATAAAAAATTAAGAATGCCTGCTATGTGTGAAAAGATATCTAGAGAAACAATTAAACCAGCTGTTTAAAAATACATAAACTACATTAAACCGTTTCAAACATATTTATGCTTTTTTAGACTAGTCAGATCTTGACCATGCATACTTGAACATAAAACTATATTATTATGTATTCATTTATATAGCCCCATCCTATTCCACACAAAATATGGCTTAACAAGTAGTGTATCACTAAGTGAGCTTACAATCTAAGATTCCAGGGGTAATTTGCCACGAGTCCGCCACACCACAGCTATCAATAGGGTATATGTTCGGAAATATTAGGTTTCAGCTTCCACCCTTTAGTTTTTATTCTTATTAAAACCTCCTTCAGGAACTGCGTATTACATTCTGTTTTTTTTATGCACCAGAGTAATTGTTTTGCCGATGCCACATTTTATTGTATTTATGGTCTGTTTTAGCTCAGTGATGATGTGACTTATGTTAAAATTTGATGGATATATATATATATATATATATAATGGATGGAATCTCACAATAAAATACTGTGTGTATGCGTTAGAGAAAAACTATTCAGCCCACGTGTGCCTATTATTCCTGCTGTAAATGCTCCAACCTTCACCAGTCCTTGATCCTGGATTCAGAATAGCTTTATGGCATGTGCAAATGGGCCCAAAATGATTCGGACACATTGTTCGGTTCTTTTTGGCTAATTAATTTTCAGTTTCGGCCAATACTTTGTGGGCATTTTTAATTCAGGAACGAAATTTGTTGCTCGGTGCTCACATTTATTCTCATTCACTCCCACTCACTCTCTCACACGCGTTCACTCTCTCTCTCATGCTCTCTAAATGTTTCCCAACCGTCTCTGCCGACCATGTCCGCTTCTGCATCTTCTTCATCTTCAATCTTTTGTCTTTTATCTTTAATCTTCTATCTCCATGGACATAACCCGACGGGACCTTCTGCCAAAATGCCGACACTTGCAGTGACATCCTCTCTCTGAACGAGAATGCGAGTGAGAGAGTGTGCGAGTGAATGTGAACCCCGTGAATTTTGGATGAAAATTCTGAGCTTTTTTCTTTGATTTTGTCCAACTCATGGGGTGTCTGGCCTTGTTTTGGAAACTCCCTCACCATATTAGCCTTTGCCACTTCTTATGGAAGGCTGTTCTATTTATGTACCACCTTCTTGGTTATATAGGTATATAAAACATCAGTTATATCAATGTTATAGCACAACGCTATCCTACAATACATAATGTAGACTTTTATTTCAGGCACACTTGAAGGGTATAAATAATCAGCCTGGGGGAAGAACTATGATGACATGAAGAAGGTCGTAGGAAGCCAACACGGGGAAGATGCTCCCACCGACTTGATGACACATTTTCCGAGGGTGGGGGGGAAAGGATTACTTAAAGATATGGATAGTTCTCATTGCGAGACTGTACGAATCACGAGTGCTAATCCATCCCAATAATGAGAGCTTTCTAATAGCCTAACGGAAACAAACTGGTAACGGTGATAACAAATGACAGGGTGGAGAATAAAAAGCTGCTCGTTTTTTTGTGATATATGAATCAAGAACTGTGCAAATGTTGCAAACTCTGAATGACCTCAGATCACAGAAGTGATACTGTAACACATAAAACCGATAAAAGATACAGTTCAAATAAAAATAAAAATTGCCGTTGCTTGTAAATTCTGTTTTGTGTTTTTATTCCAATAAAATGTTTTAAAAAAAAACAAAAAAAAAACTTATTTGTTCAATGATAGTTTTATTCTCCAGGGACACAATATTATTATCTTATCTTGTATTTTTAGAGCGGAGCTATGAGATGGGGAAAGTATGTAGATCCATGACATTGATACATAGACAGATGGCATAGAAAGGGACCCTAATATATACCCCCCGATGTTCCTGAATTATGGCTGAAGGTTATTTCCAGCCTACCTGACGAAGAATCATAGAAACATAGAATCAGAGGGCAGAAAAGAACCATTCAGCCCATCTAGTCTGACCCTTTTTCCTGATATAAAAGACTTAGATCTTAATATTGGTCTTGTTTTAGATCCAGCATAGCCATATGTGTATCCAATGCATGTTTAAATCCCTCACTGTATAAACCTGTACCACTTCTGCTGGGAGGCTGTCCCGCTTATCTAGCACCCTCTCAGTAAAATGAGTCAATAACTCAGAATGAGGAGATTGATTCAAGAAGCAGCTCTCTCTCTCTCTCTCTCTAGATGATGGCTACCCTCAGTGTGGACGCAGCAAATGTTTCCCATTGTCGGGGAACTACAAATCCCATAATGCTCAGCTAACCACTTCGCTAGGTGAGCATCAGGGAGTTTATAATTCACGTTGTCCATCTCTGGGTTACAGTCTAAACCGGAGGATGGAACGGGAGCAGAATTACTTCGGTTCAACCAGATCCAATTTTAGGAGACATTCTCTGAACGGATATAGGGCACGGGTGGTGGGGGGGGGGCAACTGCTCCCTTCTGTCCTTGCATGTAAACACCTATGGTTACCAAAGAAATTAAAACGCGATAATACAAGTCACAAGTATTTTAGGGATTGTGCGTAATATGCCCAATTCATTTTAGGATAAATAAACCAGTCTATTAAATAATAACTCAATAAGATTCCGGCAGAATTAAACGACAAAATCAAATTGAATTCACAATTTCATCAAAATTTTGAGTGCAAACAAAAACTTTCCACCCAAAAAGCTGAAGGTCATATCTCTTTTTTCGCCCAAAACAGGACTCGATAAGGTCCATTTATCCTCTGCTTTTATTATGTTTTTTTCATTTGTTTTGCACTTTTTTGGTGTGGCTGCACGGTCATATCTTTAATTATACCTAGTACATAATTTCCTTTGTTTTATTCGCAATATATTTTTAACAATACACACTAAAAATATGCATTTCTTTTAGTACTCCTAACCTTGTACAATTTCTGTTCAGAAACAAAAACCGATACGTTCATTAATGCTGTATTTTTGCGTCTCATGACAATACCGGCGTATTCATTAGTACATGCTTCATGTAGTAAGCATGACCTTCTTTTGTTTGTATGACTTGATACGGGTTGTTTTTTTTTTTAAACGGCTGACATAAAAATCTTTCACAGCTGCTATTTCATAAGTCTGGCCCTGAAAACTAAGTTAGCTCAAAACCAATAAATATTTGTAATGCTGGTATGCTAAAAAAAAAAATAAAATAAAAATAAAAATAATAATAAAAAAAATATTAATAGAGCGTGCGTGTAGCCTGTAGTGACTCTTGTTTTCCGTAGGATTAAAATGCCTAATAAATAAGTTTTACATTAACAGAATTCGGCCTGCAAGGAAGCTTGTATCGGTTGCGTGTGAAGTAATAGCTTGCACAGCATTTGGACTTAGAAGGGTTAACGGCATAGAGTTGCGTTACAAGCCCATTTGGACAACAGAAATCTCCACGCAATAAAACACTTTAATCTAAAACAGTAGTGAGTATGGCTGAAACCCGACATATGACTCTATCATTTTAGCGAGCTGTCAAATTCTGATTCCATTAATAGCTTCTCCCATGATATTTGAGGTTTGAGGTCTTTTCAGTATTTAGAAGTCCAGCATTAACACTGTTAAACAGTCTAAAAAGCCTGGTTTCTTTATTTTAACTGTTTATATGCTGGCAATAGTTGCATGGATTTATTAATGCATATTAATGAGAGGGGCAGGGCTAAGAGACAGGAGTGATGGGCTGGAGGCAGTAGCGATGATCCCTGAGGCATGGCCACCTACCGACCTTACATGAAGGGCCACCTCTTGGTGCTCAGCTTCTGAGCTTTGTGAGGATCCTAATTTTCTCTAGGATTGAGATGCCTAACAATAGTAAATCTCAACAAGTGGAAGTTCTAAATGCCGTGAAAAAAAAATGGCCGATGTGTTCACCCTACTGGGCTGGTGTCCTTTCGCTACACAAACCCATGATACGATTTCTCTTGTGATGATTTTACAGAATAATCATATTAATATTGACCAAGTGCAATACCCCATTGGCCCGTAACACCACGTGTAAACCCATAACAGCAAACTCTTCATGGTATTTTCCAAGTAGACCTAAACAGTAAGGACGTCGGTACATACAGCCTCACGGGTAGTATTGAAACAGCCAACGTTTAATTATTACAGTGATCTGTAATGTATCGTCTGTACCCGAGGGGCATATTCTGCATGTATTCAAGGCCCTAGACTCCAAATGGGGAGTTCTATTTGAAATTGATGCCCTAGGGGGTCTCTGGTTACTTGCAAGTTGTCCATAAATATTTTCTAATAAAATGGGTTATGCCGCAGTAGCCCTAAAGGTGAACGATTGAAATTCCTTTTTATTGGTAACAGTATAGAAGATGAAAGTGCCGCATGTTGTCTGGTTAATAAATATGGGGGTTTGACTGCTTTAAGCTAGGTTAGTTTATTTGGAAGGCAGTTTGGATTATAACACTACCATGGCTTCATCATGCTGCCCACAGTCAATGAAATGAATGCCAAGTCCTTAATCCCTAAGGTCACAATTTCTTTATTGATGGCTTATAGGTATAAAACGTTTGTACATACTTGGCACTTTCCTAACAACCGCTGACTTAAAAGTTACAAAGGATTCTGGTTCCAATGACCTTGATGGGATCGCTGCAGCCTACTGAGGACATCATTCTCATTTGTACCCGTAGGATAGCTTATCAATGGTTTTAGCCCGACCTTAGTTCAGCTAACTTTCCCATACTATGAAACAGACCTACAGCTCCTGATGATTCTCCAAAAGGGGTGTAAAAAAAGATCCTTTAGCATTTTGAAAACTCCAATAATAAATAAACTTTTTAACGTTTTAAAAAACTGGGGATTTTTTGTATTATTTTGGAGGGGTTTGGTCCAAATTGGTGAGTTGGTTCCATTTTTGCCTAAAGCATCATATTTTAGGGAGTGCTGCATGTTAATTGTAGTTCTAGTGTACTCAGGTTGCAATAATATCACCCAGTAGGGCATTATTCCTGAGGCTACTCCACTATACATGGTCACCCAGGGGGCACATTAGGCTACTTCCACTATACAGAGTCTTCCTCATTGGAGAAAGGTGCGTTGGCTATGCTGTCTCACACCTTAATTCCAAGACTGGACTCGATCGAGTTTATTCATAGACATACATTTTATATACAGGGCATGTATATACAGGCATAGCTTTTCCAAGACTGGGCTCTGGATCTGTCCATGTCCCAACATGCATGCCTATGATTGAAAAATGTCCTAGATGACGGCAGTCTCAATTCCAATTACCATTAAATTGAAAGAACATAAGTCAGACCAGACATTCTATATAGCCACGGAGGCATAGCTCCGATCCTTCTTGTATAAGCTCACTACAAATTGAAGATAAGATGTCCATAAGTGAACTATGTTTCCGTGCGTCCCAGCAAAGCAAGTGTCAGTGTGCACTCACATTAACCCCTAAGATCCATCCGTTTATCCTTGCTGAATAATAACGTCCTATGTCTTGCGTAATGCTATTTTTTTGGCTGCTGGGTTCTCTCTCCATTCCTTGAAGCATCCTATTGTAGTTAATCAGGCTTAACATGCCAGATAAGGACCATTTGGCCCATCTAGTCTGCTCGATTTTCCTGCTTCGTCCTTGGTCTTGCGTTAGATTCAGGAGCCCATACATGTTTCTATCTTTGTAAGGCAAGGCTGTGTGTTGCTTCATCGATATGTTTCTAACTTTGAAACACTTGGAAAAAATCAAGATTCTGTAAAAAATCCAATAAATGCTTCAGAGGTTTACAGGAGTTGTTCAGATATGACATGCAAAAAAGCAGATTAAAAGGCACTTAGCAAGGTAACCTCATGACAAGCCTAGGAGGCATCTCCGCAGATGCCAACCCCACCGCCTGAAGGGGCTGAAAGGGAGCCAGATGTAACAGCTGTGAAAAATATATTTCCTGGAGTTTGGCATCTGTGTGCTGCGACTTACCCAACGCCTAATGTACAACTGCACTCTATCAACCGGTATTTACTGTAATTTATTGTAATAATGTCGAACGCAAATATGTATAAACACAAATCGTCCTCCTACATGCAGAAGAGTTCACAGCAAATTGCTCAACTTTTCGCGTGATGGGGATTTAAAATATTTTAAAGCCGATATTTACATTAAAGGGACTGTTTCTGTAACTCGAGAAGTATGTGGAGAGCTGCCATATTTTGCATTGCATTGCTGTAAGTGTTTTGGTGACACTACACAGTTGTTTTATGGCTAAGGATCTTAATCTATAGGTTGGGTAATATAATATTGCAAAAGGTGCTTACATTTTTGTTGGGTCAGGTGGGCAAATATTAAAATACAGGCATTATTTGGCATAATCTACAAATGGCCAAATTATTCAACATATTAGAACCAATAGTTTTATGAACTTTTTTGTGCACTTGCAATCTGGCAACATATCATTGGCATGCAATGTATGTTTATAAAAACATTGGCTTACTTTTGTAGCATATATGTATTTATATATACATCCTTCCTAACATGCAAAGAGCCAATGGAAGAAGAAAGGAGCCCTACTCCTGGCTAGGCTCCTCCGTCTTATATTTCTCCCCTCCCAAGATAGTCTTAATAGTACCCTGTTTACCCATTATGAAGACCAACATAGGGGTTGGCTAAGTTGTCTTGACACTTTAAGGCCAGTAACCACCAAATTGATGATAGCGCAGCCATTGGCAGGGCATGCATGGTCACTCGTTACATTTTTATACTCACTTACCATATGGTTGAGGCATCCAGCCAGCGGCTGCAAACTGCAGGACTCCATCTACCACTGGATTGACAAATTCGGTAGGCATTGGGCGCTACCGGTCAATGCCCCACTGGCATTTGCCTGGTATATGAGATGGCCAGTCCGGGCCTGCCCATTGTAACAGCAGACGAGTACATCTTTTTACCATTCAAAAATGTAACAATTAGGATGTTCACATATATAATATAGGATTGGCTGGGGAAGAGCACTCACTATAATCTCACTGTACCCTATGGAATGAGTCAATTCTCTTGTGTTCTTATAGGAATTCCAGCCTCTTGGCTATCTACTGAAAAGAGTAGTCAACGATATTACCATTTAGGGCTTAAAACCACCATTTTCGATTAATCTCTAGCCCAGCAGAGCCAGAAGACGCATGTGAGACCTAGCAAGTATTAATTTCAAAGAGAAAGTGCACAGTAGGGGTTCTTGTAAAGACGCATGTTAATGCATGTAAGGATTCCAGATCAGAAAAGCATTTCAATGTGCTAATCCTAGCATTTACATTTTCAGTATCTGTGAACAACATGACCCTGCTATACATTTAAACCACCAAAGCATGCTTTTCTCGATGGTTTCTATTTTTTAAAGGAAATGATTGCAGGTTCCCAAACATAAAGAGCATTTATCTTCTTACTGGGTTAAATATTTATGAAAAAATTGTTACGTGTATTTTCCCCATACAGGTCGAAAATATCAGAGAAACAAAATAATGCATCTCGTGGTCCAGATATGAGCCAGATCAGTCTTGTCACAAAAACAAGGGCAAACTATAGCAGTATGAATGTACTGTACGTATCATACACATATATGCGTCTCACCTACACAATGTACATTGTAGCTTAATGAACATTACATTTCTTATTACCTCTAGTGAATTAAGTTCTGTACATCTAAAGAACACAAAAAAGTCACTACTTAATTATAAAAATAAAGTGGATCTGACACTATCACAAATTCTATATTTTCCTAAATTGCATACCTGGGTTAAACAAAATTTGAGGGAATCCCATTAAGATTGCAATGTCTAACAATGATATATATATATAATATTTTATATATATATATAATATATATATATATTATATATAATATATATGTATATATATATATATATATATATATATATATATATATAGCACTTTTAATTGTGTGATGGGAAAGATAGCCTTCAAACGGTGAGTGGGAAAATATATTTTCTAATTTATACTAGACCTTCTGACCTTGGCTCATGTTCGTTATAAATACTTTAATATTCTTACTTCTAATGATATTGGACTGCTATGTTTTGCAAGAATAGGACATACTGTTGGTTTGAAAGAATTTCTCACCCCACCTACAACATAATTTGTGCAATATCCTCTAACGTAAGACCAGATGTCTCTCTAATAATGCTGCGGAATCGTCAACATTTTCCTTAAACTACTTATCTATCCACCGTCGACTTGTATGAGTCAATCCCCAAAACTCTGCTGAACAGTCTATGGTTTGTGGATCGAGAGAAATAATTGGAACGGCGAAGCATCTAGCTAAGAAATACAGATCGGATAACACATTGGAGGAGAAACGCTGGGTACACGTTGGACAAAATCTCACATCCTGATTCATTGTGCCAGACTTGTCTCCCTCTGCTGTCTTATTCTATGCAATAAATGTATCAGCTCTTCATGGATCACGTACATTCACTAAAAAAAAAAAGAAATGTATTAATAAAAGAAATGTAACCACGCTAATCAATTTTTTTTTTTTACAAAAAACTTCAGAATCTGAAAATTGCAGTGAAAATGTTAACATCTGGTCTTTATTAAATCTCACATGAATTGGCCGAGAGGTGGACGTGTGCCAATTATTATATTTTGCACAGCTGTATACGTGTATATATGTTTTTAGATAACATCACGCAGTGCTTTGCAGGAAAAAAAAAAGAGGAAAAATATACAGGGATTTGAACAAATAAAGTAAGACGCAGTATTTAGCAGCTGGAAGCAAAGACGCCACAGAAAAGAGGTTACATTAGACAGATAATGCGGCAACAATAGGCTGCTTGGGAGCATCTCGAATTCGAGCTCTCCTGCGCTGTTACAGAGAAGAAGTTTCCGTCAACCTACCAGCCTAAACCTACCGCAATGACCTGTCCAGAACAAAAAAAAGCACGGCAAACTTTAGGTACATAAGAAAACCCCATGCCCCTCAACCTTCATGCTTATCACAGGGTCCAGCTGGTATCCTACTAGGCACAAAAGAACAACACTTGGGGTAGCCCAAGAGATCCAAAAAGGTGACATAACATACAGAAAATGTTTGAGATTCACAGGGAACTTAGTAGCATCTCAAATTTTAGCTTTCTTGTGTCATTACATTATTTTTACGTTGTATTTTATTGTATTTCACCCTTTGGGGATCGCTTGATGTCCACCTCCTTATTCTCTTGTTCCTAGAAGGATACCAACTAGACCCCACTGACAAGACCCATGAAGTCCAAAATGTACATCTAGGCTTGTTGGTTGAATGGTGATCTTCGAACGTTTTTCAGATCTTTATAGTGCCTGTAGTGCTTCGTTGTGGAAAAATGCCAAAAAAATGGTGCTTATGAACCAAAGAGACTCACCGTTGGATCAAAAGGGCTGCTGGACACCTTGAAAAGTGCAAACAGTGCAAATACTTGTATTGTACCCCATAAAGGATGTGCAAATTATTATAGAAGAAGGAATTAATAAAAAAATCTTAAATGTAAATTTATTTGGGGAGAAAAACCCTTAGGGATAATAAAAAAAAAAATGAATGCATCGGTAAAAAATTATTAGACAAGATAAATAAATTATATAAATACAGATGTACTTTTTTGGGGGGTACTTCTCCTTTAACAGCCCCGCGTAACCCTTCTTACAGAAACATGCTGACAACAAGTTGGAAAAAAGTAAAACTTTACTGCCTGAAGACTAGCAAGAGAAACACTGACATGATGTATATTATTGTAATAACGTTATATTAAACCATTTAGTATTCACAGAATGTTGCAACTTTTGTCAAACAGATACATTTGTCAAACCCCAGACACTAAACATATGTCTTCGCCGTGACCTGTTGTGCATCGTTCTCAAAATCAAGGGAAATTGGTCAAAAAGTCCTTTTGTTTATCTTTTCACTTCCACATTTGAATCATAACTCGGGCATTTAATCAACCGACGTCTTCTTGTTATTATGATTTCTAAATGAATAAAAATCACAAGCAATAAGCGCTTATGGGCTTACAAACACGACTTACAAAGGGAAAGTGGAACACAATTATTAATTTATCAAAGATGATGAAGGTGTTGATTAAAAGGTTGATTCAATGAAGATTTTTTATATTTTTTTTTGGGCAAAAAAACACAAATTGCATCGTTGCTTGACAGCCATGCTGATATTGACAATAGATAATCCATGAATTTTCCCTACATGAAAGAACCAACAATCCTAAACGAAAACTACTGTTTATTATTATTTTTATTATTAACTATTATTATTTACTATTACTTGGTCTTTATGTATAGGATGCAGTCAGTATCTGAGCAAGACTGTCCATGGCTGGAATCACCTTTTCACTTGAATGGATTCTAATAGATCCTCCAAAAAGTTTACACATAAAAAGGTTTGAGAACAACTCATCTGAGAATGGACAGCCGCTTAGTAGCCTGCCCTAGTTGGAATCCCATCTCAAATTTTAGCTCTCCTAAACGAAAAAGTTCCATCACAATATCCGGCAGATTCTGTCTACAAGAGCAGTTCAGAACCGAAACGCAAGGCTAATTTCCTCTGCACGACGTATGTTATTTCACCCTTTGAAGGATCTCTTGGGGTTCATCCCAAGTGCAATGGTGAGTCCAGACATGTACCCCATGCTGACTGTACCCCACGTATTCAGCTCTTGGCTCCGACGTGTGTCTGTGGTTGTCGGTTCCTCTCTGTTATGAAACATGTGTCTTGCATTTCAGCCCTGGCTTGCTCTTGTACACAGCATCAGACTGACATGTTAATGGAGATGTTTCCATTTTAGCAGCTAAGCGAGGCGGCTGTCAACACGCTCTCTATCCTCTGTTTTGTATGTTAAATAAGTTCCTAAAAATGACTATGTGTTATGATGTGCAAGCCCTGGTAAGCCTCCTCCACAAAAGCTTGGTTTGTTCTGCATAACGAATTACACATAACATCAATGATTAATCTATGCATTACGTAGGGCTTGCAAGGGCTTGCCTTTTAGTGAACATATTATATCACAGAGCTCTGCCTCAAAAGGATTTTAGGAGACAGGGTCCTCTAGATTCTGTGCTGGATAGCCCCCGACCTTGGTATTATAACTGGGTCAGTTACAGGATAGATCCCCAACTGGACCACTGAGCTGCAGGGCACCGGACAGCCTGACAGCCCAATTGGATGATCTACCCCTGGTAACCCTAGAATACACTGCTACCCGTGGCATGCTTGGCCCCTGAGTAGGGTGACCACACCAGCCATTTTTTCCAGTACACATATCATTTTCACATGTCCCTGGCCAGTACAAGTAACATGCTGCCCTGCATTATGTATAACTGAAAACACTGACATCCTTCTTTGATTTTATACATGTCACATACTGCAGGGCAGCATTTTATATGTGTTGTTCTGGCCAGATGACTCTCGAGTTGCCTGCTGCTTCGATGATATTTTCCCAGAGCATAAACCCACAGGCAACATATTTCCAAAAGTGCAAAAACAAAATCAAAATGATATGTTTTTTTAGTTTTCCATCCTCGTTTCCTAGCTTGTTTTGTTCTTATCTGGTCCCTTTTTCATTCTTAATGATCAGTCTTTATAATTATCCCCAATTGCCATGTCTACATGTTACCCAGCAAGTTGGGGAGTGGATGCTTCTTCCTTATTGGTTGTTTGTTCTATGTGTTTATACAGTATGTATTTGTATGTATGTATGTATATGTGTATATATGTATGTGTATATATATATTATATATATATATATATATATATGATTTGTTGTACAGCCTTAGATGGAGAGGCTTTTAGACATTACGTGTGATTTGTTACTATGTATGCCAATTATACCAACAGGTAACTATCTACCTGAAAAACTGCAGCACAGTTAAAACGTAACGCACTCAGACATTTTTCTTTTCTGCTCTAGTGGTTAATGTAAACTTGTTGACAGGTCCACTTTAAGAAGCTACTTTCGGATATCATATTGCTGATTGTCGCAAGTTCCTTTATGGAATCCTGTCTACAACGAGATGTCACGTCAGAGACATATCCCCACTATACAGACCCTTTGTGCCTTTACATAGAGGGTTATCCATCGTTTAGTTGGATTTAATTTGTTTGTTAATAAGAGAGGATACAAACGATTTCATAAAGAATTCATGTTTCAGTATTTAATATGGATCTGTCATTGGAAAGTAGACATTTGTTAATTCTCCATACTTGAGAAAGTGAAGTCTAGCAGAATGTAATGGACTACTTGGCCAACTAGTTGATGAAAATCCTAAAACTTCCCTGTCATAAAGGATATTACTGAAAAAATTACAGAATTATTTGCCTATAAAAACAGATTTTTTTTGTAATATCAGGGCAGGACTGGCAATGACAAGACCAGCGGCCGCCTGATGACATAAGTGCGGCATATGCAAAAAAACAAAACGTGCCATCCATCCTTGACACAAAGTATCCGGCTATGATAAAAAAAATATTTATTTATTTATTTTAAACAACCTGTTGTAAAACCCACTATGTTTTGAGGACAATGGGAATTCTTCTCAGTTATACATCACTCATACTGCAGGGCAGCACTGTGTTGATCTGTAATATGTGAGATATATAGATTACGTGGAAAACATGGTTGATACGGTCACCCTACTACTGCCTGACTTTGTGGGTTCTATTCTTGTACATGAAGTTTTACCCAATATGTATAGTGAGTGGTGCGTTTGTCAGCTTGACTCTCTTAAATGAGTGACCGGTTTTATCAACTCTACTGGCCTAGGAAAGCAGGACCAGAAGGGGGATTCTGAAACTTGGGGGCTACAACCCCTCACCTGCAAAACTGAGGGTAGATTACCATGTCTGGGGATCTGGCTCTCCGATATATCACACCCAATTCCAACATGAAGGTGTAAATTGTTTTTATAGAATCTTTGCATGCTTAAAAGTTTGAATTGAGAGTTTTGCATCCTTATTTTGGAGCAGCTCAAGCTTTAATATATTCCTATCAATACTAAAGTAAAATAAGCACGTTGGGTCCACCCCAAGTATTGAGGCAAGTCCAGACGTGGACCTCCTTGCTCTCTTATGCCTGGGGGGGATACCAATCTGTTATGCAGTTGTGATATTGCAGTAGTGATGTTTCCTCTGTAATAATAAGTGAGCAAAACTTGAAAAGCTTCTAAGGGGCCATGCACTGTTAATCAGTTAACCGGTGCTCTCTTATTCTTTGGAATGTAGGTCATAAAATCTTGACTAAGGATTCTTATGAGATCATATTCTGGCACTCAACAGAAAGGATGACAGCAATAGAGACGGGGTATCACCTAACCAAAATACACTACTGTTTTATCAAGTGTGTTGCCTAGCAACAGCATGAGCATCATCTGGCAGAGCAGTGGAGGTGATAAAACAATCAGGTACCAGTCTGCCTGTTTTTGTGAAGATTCAAACCTTAATCAGTCCTTGATTCAGTCCAGCCACATGCCTATCCCAAGCATGTTTGAATCCCCTCACTTCATTAACCTCCACCACTCATTTTGGAAAATTGTTCCGCTTAACTACCGCCCTCTCGGTAAACCGCTGGGTTTAACTTAGGTTGCTAATGAACTTGTGTTGTTTTTCAACTCAACAGAGTTTTATGTTTAAACTTCAGTTACAATTTTGCACTGGTATTTCCTTTGAAAACTGGGTGAAAACTCCATAGTTTTGGCATAATTCTTTAAGGTCGACAATAACATCTGATAAATTATCTAACCTGATAAATGTATTTAAAATGAAAACTACAGTTATGACAAACTCGTTGCAAATCTAGCTTGTCACAATTCAACCCTGCTTGGTAGAAATTCACTGAAATACTCCTACTCGCCACTAGATGTCTCTCTTGTGCCTTTAAACGAAAGTCACTATTGATTTTTTTTTTTTTTGCTGGCACACAGGCAAATAGGATAAAGTAGACAAGGTAGATCCTGCATTCTGTCTGCTGCACCTTCAGCTCATGAATGTGTTATACAGGAGAATAACACAGCCTAAGCAGAATAAACCGAACGTCAATCTCCGGTTTAACTCTGCAAACATTCCCTTGATCTCCTATAAAATTCAGCGTGTGTGGATGGTCAGCCCTGGGTTGATTGGTGTCCTGCGCAAATACTGAGAATCTTTCCCACTTTACTATTTCACCACAATTAGACAGAATATTGCATCCTATATTTTCATAGAGCCTTAACAAATGCACTCATGTCAAATATATAATGTTACAGGGGAAAGTGGTAGGAATCTTATTACATGAGCAACCGCAACACCCAGCCTGCTGTCTGGGTAAATCTATCTATCTAGATCTATATCCAGATATATCAATAATATATATCAATAGATAGATCAATAGATAGATATAGATCTGTCTATCTGTCTCTCTCTCTCTATATATACCGGTATATCAGATCCCCCTTTGCCTAATGTATCGGTTTGTCATAGCCTGTCAATTCTAGTTTTGTCATATCCTGCTTAAATTGTCAGTGCTATATAAATAAAAGATTGTATTTATATCCTGCTACTATCTATGAGCAAATACAAAAAAAGATACTGACGCATACAATATACTTGTTATCTGCCAAGGTTACATGCTGATAAAAAAACCCCTCATATTTGCTATAATATGAATAAATATTTAATATAAATGTACGTTTTGTGTGATTTCTTGCCTGCTCTTTTAAGAAATTGCAGCTTGTGATGTGCGGAGCAGTTGGTCCTGATTAGTCACACACACACTCTTAGAGAATGTTGTCACAATGCTGACTACAAGGAGGCAGGGATCCACTTGTGAAGAAGCCAGTCTGTAAATCTGGAAGTCTTCTCTTTCCTCTCCTCCCCCCCACACTTTGGTAATCTTAAGGCTGGGGAGGTGATGGATGTGTTAATTGTCAGATATCTGCTTTAGTATACAGCCAGTCAAGCTCAAATACTACTTAATTGGGGAGGTCTGGCAGCTAATGATAATGAAGTTTAAAAAAACAAAGTGTGTAACAACCCAAAAGGCTGGAATCCAACTCTCATGAAGCATATCCAGCCTCTGGAGATGTGAGTTGCAGATCGGCAGGTGATGCACCTCCCATCACAGCCAAGTGTAAGACCCTAAAATCACCCTTTATTGCTTTGCAGTTGATGCCCCCTCCCAACCGTAAGCCCTTTTAAATTACCTTGGGAGATTGAAAAATATTGAGCACACATCTGGCACTCAGATGGTTAATCCAAAATTATTTTTGCTGTATAACCCCAATATACACACACAGAGTGGCAGAACCCCCCCCCCCCTCAACCGTGAGACCTTAAAATTAACTTTGGGAGATTACAGAGCATTGCACGCACGTCTGGCGCTTAAAGGGTTAATGTCACCACCAATCCACAGCTGCTTGCGGTCGCACACACACACACTGTCACCATTCATTCCTATGCAGATGATGAGGGGTTTTTTTTTGTTCTTCAGTGTGATTGTAATTATAAGAGGTAATGACATTGTACATTAATTGCTTACTCTCTATCCTTAGCTTTTAAGAGACAGCTGCAGATAGACTTTCTATTAGCTGTCCCCTGGGAGCTGGGATGATGTCTCTGTGTGTTGTATCTTGTTGTGTGCATAGTATTTTCTTTTTTTTTTTATGCCACTGCACAGTTAATAATTTTACCTGAGTAATTCTTCCATTTCTCTGTTACCTGGGGGATTGTTAATGGTAGCGCATCCCATTCAGACTCTTCTCTCCAGCTCAATCAAATTTCCAAGGCGCCAGTTGACTTGTATTGATCAATGGTGTTCCTGACAGGCTTTGCCACAAGCAAGCAGAATCATCCAGCACTCTGTCTACAGAGCATCACCAGGCATCTCTCTCTTAACACCCTCTGTATAGGGCAGGCAATGGGAGAGGGTCCTACAGAACCTGTATTGACCCCTCTACTGGTATGTGGTTTACCGCCTATGGCCCCTGCACCCCCATAGGCCTTGCTATTAAGTAGGTCTGACTGTGGACAAATAACTCCAGTGCTGAGAGCATCGGTGTATGGGAGATATTGGATTTCTACACCCTTCTACTTAATGTCAATACATAAGTGTATCTATATATACCCTACATATATATACTTACCCATTGAACAAATGTCTACTTTCAAAATGTGACTGTCCTATACAGTGCATTAACCCTTTGATGAACTGCAGTGGGCTGATATTTCCTTCTTACCGAAACAAATAAAATTGCAGGGTTTTTTTTTTAAACTATTTGCATTGTAACCCTTTGGTTACACTATCTATCGATTTATCTATGTGCCTTTTTGGCTTCCTTTTTTTGTTACAGGCAGGCACTTCCTTGCCCGCTGGCACTGAAGGGGTTAAACATAAAGCTCTTCTGTTAAGCTTTAATTGTTCTTTTTGACTAATATTTTTTTTCCCCTCCTTTTGTGATGTTACCAGTTTTGATGCCCATCAGACAGAAGCTGTGACAGTTACTCTAGGGGGGGGGGTGACATTAATGATACGGAACAGTTAGAAAGTAGGGGGTGAAATCCGTAAAGTCCCCTCTAATCTGCCCCACAGTGAGACTCCCCCCCCCCCGGAGCCCACAGCTTAGGCGCTCTCTCTCTATAATGTTGCCGTCACCCTCCCCTGTGTCAGGCCCGGATCCTCCCAGCAACATTAAAAGTACATCTTCACCATTAACCATTACAATTGATTTCCTATGTCGGTGATTTCCCTTTAAATAATGTGACCGTTTATTCCCTTGTTTATATGTTTGCAGAGGTCTGCAGTAAACACCTTGGAAGAAGACCTAATCAGCGTATATTTCAGATATTTCACGCCTTAGCCTATAGTTTCAAAACCTCTGATATTACTACATTAGTCTGGTTTCAGAATAGTTCTCTGAGCCATTTATATATCGCACACCATCGTTATAGATCATGGGGCAATGTGAAACCCCTATTGCATTACTGGCTTTCGGTTAAAATAATTGACATGATTCAGTGAGGACATTTAACCCTTTGTGTACTACAGAACAATACAATGTTTTTGTCCCATCTCCGGCACTGAAGTGGCTATGCAATGAAGCGATGCTCTCCCTCTGGCACTCAAAAGGTTAAACGGTAATGTTAACTCTTTGAGGGGCAGGGTTTTGCACGAAGCTGTCGGGCTACATCATTATTGTGCTGCCTTGCACGCAGCTGTAGCAGTGAAAAGGTTAACACGGTTGGTTTTTGTGTCGCTTGTTTGCTACAGAAGGTTCCCATGAATAGAGTAACTGGAGATTCTCGGCGTAACATTATCCTTAACTGGTGCAACCAGTATCACGGTGCAGCGGGGGTGCCGGTCAGAAGGCTGGCTTCCCAGTTCACATACTGTATGTACAGGTTAGAAAAACCTGCCTTGCCGTGATGGATTCATTACGAAGGGGCAGTCCTGGCTCCAGAAAGAAGGGCCAAGCCGGCCCTGTTTAGTGTATGATTAAATGGTCTCACTGATTTAACTATACATTATACAGGGCCAGCAGCGATCTACAGCAGATCACTGCGGATGGCCCTTCATAATGTATAGGGAAGTCAAGGAGCTGAAAGCACAACTCTCCTGGAAACTCCTTAGTGAATAGACCCCAGCGCGTTTATCGCATGCCTGTGACCTGCATTAAAAGAGACAGTCAGCGATGTCACAAAATCCCCTGCATGACCTCACGTGTAATGAATGGGTGTAAAGTGTAATAATATAGGGGGCATTAAATAATGCAGCAATAACAGGGACAGAAATGATGTCCATGACACAGAAGAAGCAGGGTGCACAATGCCCGGACCTGGACATTACTTCAGCATATCGGCAGACTGGCCCCTAGGGCAAGAGCTCATAAAAGGGAATACATCGCTGGGTGACGGACCCGATCCGCACAGCAATAATAAGAGCGATGAATGAGGACAGAAGCGGGCTGGGGTAGTTGTAATAAGGAGGGGGGGGGCTGCGGGGTAGGTAGCGGGGAGCTGGCAGCAGGTGAATCGGGCACAGCGGCTGGAGCAGCACCGCGGACACCTCCTCCCCGAGGCTCCACCGCTGCTGACTGAGGAACTTTCACTCCCCTGTTCGAAATTTGAAGCACCCCAGCCCCAATCAGAATACCCCACGCCCTCCCTCCCCCCTGGCCCTCTGTGATAGGCTGAAGCTCTGGAGTAAGCTCTGAACTCCCCTTTCTCTCTCTCTCAACACCCCCCCCCCTTTCCTCCTCCCTCCTCCCCCTCTCGCTTTTCTCCGTCTCTCCCTCTCTCTCTTCACAGACTGCGCTGGCAGTAGTTAGCAGCAGCAGCAGCAGCAAACCGAGAGAGAGCCAGGTGCTTCCAGAGAGAGAGAGAGAGAGAGAGAGAGAGACTCTACTCCAAGAGAAGAAACACCACAACCCACATCTACAGAGGAACGGAGGAACGAGCCCAGCTTAGCCTGGCTGAGCAGCTGAGGATCTTAAAGAAATTGGTGGATTCTAAACTACTTGAATTTGCATCTTTTTTCTTCTTCTTCTAAGCTGGTCCATTCAGCCTGGAAAGAAGAAGGAGAAGGAGGGATCGCAGTAGAACCTCTGCATTGGAATCAAACGCTCCTTGGATAAATGTTCTGCTTGGACAGCTGACTTCTTGGACAAAGTCTGCTTGCCTCGTCTGTTATCTGGAACGGATTTATCAGCTCACCG
>VKOC01005180.1:0-33462 GCA_009364415.1 Spea multiplicata | reverse complement strand
ATGACGTTGTTACAACTTTAAAATCTATTTTTAAAAGCCTGCAATTATATTTTTGCTTTACCCTTCTAATTTCCTGCTTTGCCTTTTGACATCAAATTATAAAGTGTCAGATGAGATGCTTTATTGTATGCATGGAAGGGAGTGTGGTTTTACAACAGTTGTAAGAAACCATTGTTTTCTCTACAATTATATTTCTGTTCCAAAACGTTCCTGTCATATGGCTCTTCGCAGGTTGCTAAGTACGTAACATGCATATATAAAGAACATCAAAGATAGCCCTTAATGATACATTTCTACCCTTGCCCCATTTAAAAAACATAAGTGATCATTTCACTTTGATCAGTATTTCTTAAGCATCCACTAGTTTTTAGATGGTCTCTCTAGTTGAAGGCAAGCGTAATATTACTCATATGGGAAGCAACACCTGTCTCTTTTCTAGGAACATGATCTTCGAGGGACCCATGTAACAAGATGTTTGGCAGTAGTCAGCATACTATACAACGGAGTACAGCAGCTGCAAAATTATACACACACGTTTATGTATGTTCTATGAGCAGGTACATAACTGACAATGGATAGGTACATTTATAGATAGGTAGAGAGATTAATACTTTCTTATAATGTTACGCATCCTATATCTTTGTTATTAGCGAAGTTACAATTTCCAAGACATGCAAAGAAACCTGAATTCAGGAAGCATACTGTTTCCCAGAGGCCTTTGTCATTTTAAAATAGCTATAGGCACGCATGTTTGTTCATGAAATTAATAACAGCACATCGAAAGATATATCATTAGAGGTTCCCTGAGATGCCCAAGATGTGCATATTTTATAGGCTCATAGTATCATTAACTTTATCCTTTTTTAGTAAAACTATACTATATTCAAGTACTGGAAAATCATTAGGAAGATATTCTGCAGGGATTGGATGCATACCCAATAGACTATAAGCTCATTATAGCATGGCCCTCTTCTCTATCTGTATCGGTGTGTTTTAAAAGCATTGTAAAATATTTTTAGTATACACTATTGTAACAGCACTACATAATCTACCGGTTTTATTAATAAATGTAATCTATTGGATATACTTAAAGCACTTCAGTATATGAAGAAAGCAGCTCACAGACTGCATAAGATTAGAGTAAAAATGCTGAGACGTGAGAATTTCCTGGTATGTGGGAAAGTTAAAGAGTATTGTAACACTCAGATACAAGTCTTAAATGTATGTACAGTAGGCCCTCAATTAATATTGTTTTGGTCAACGTTAATTTGTTAAAACATTGAGGAGACCATGCATCCTGATTCCTGGCTGTTATAATGCCAGTATCAGTGTGCTACGCACATGACAGGAGGCCTTCGATACAGGACGTCCGTCGAGGCAGCAGGCTTTGATCAGCCATTACAAAAACATTGTCAGGAGATTGTTGGGTGTGGTGGAGGTTTTTGAACCACATAGTGATGAACCACAACAGATGAAACAACAACATGCTACAGAGGTGGAAGATTGTGGAACTAAGGATGCAGAACCAACACAAATTTCTCTGTGGCACTTCCGGTGTTAGATAGAGTTATGGCTACTTTCACTTAAAAAGAACAGACCTGTGCTTCACTGCTGCCTCGCAAAGTATGCCACCGATTCATGTTGAGTGCTGGGATATGATGTCATATCCCAGTGCTTAGCCCTGAAGTTGTGACTATATTAGTCACAATGTGTTCCCATGTGTTCTTTCCACTGCTGTTTTCTTGCTTACAAAATGAGAAAAGAAGGGTTAAACATCATGTGCATTTTTGCAGTTACCCACTGGAAGAATTTATTGAATTGCATATATATATATCTTCTCAAAATAAACTGTTATTTGCAAAGGTGTGTGTGTGTATGCATTCATGTATAAATGTATGTGTGTGAATTTATATGTGTCTATGGATGGATGTGGGTGTTAGTATATGCTTGTGTGTGTTATGTTTTTTCTTTTTATGGAAGGTTAAAACAACACTGCACTACACCAGGGGTAGGCACCAACATGCGGTGTTGGCACTTTGAGATCTGTAACTTGGTTAATGCAAAAAATTGTTATTTAGCCCCAAAAACGTTTGCCATCACTGGCCTATCCCATGCACATTTACATTTTCTTGCTGTTTTCACCCTCTCATTAAAGAACACTTCCTTACATTACAGTTAATATAAAGACAAGTTTACGTAACACATGCCTAAGCAACTTTGTAAAATGTAGGTCTTATAATTAATGTGGGTCACATTGCAAAACCCAAATGATTTTACTATGAAGCAAAGCGGGAACAGAACTGTGATAAATTGTCTGCGATGTGATTTTTATGTAGTTTTATTCCATTTGCACCAACGTAAAATAAAACTGCATTTATCTGTGAAAATATCTCATTAAGAAAATGGCAACGTAATATTTGCAATTTTGTGGAAGACTAGACTAAAACATTGACATAGTTTTTGATTGCAGCTCATTTACCAAGGCTCAGGAAAATGCAATCTATTCAGAATTCATTTTTGCTATTAGTATATGCAGCAAATCTCTATTACCTTTGGTTAGCTTCTGAAACCAGGCTATGCATAAAAAATTGGCCCCATTTTAACCTCACTGACATCCTTTTTATAATGTTATAAATTGTAATCACTAAATAATAAAAAAATGCACATTTTTTAAAATCTTAAATGCAGAATTATTTTGGATAATATATTCTGTAACATGGTAAGAAAACGCATGTGTGACTTCATCATATGACAAAGTTGTGCTGTGTGATGATGTCACTTCCTCAAAATAATGAAAACAGGAAATTAAGTTGCCATTGAGAATCCACAATCCACACAATAGTCCCAGTTTCCCATCTTGGGGTTTCACTTAACTCCACTCTTCTAACCAACCTCTTTACTTTGCCCAACCACTTGCTTCTCTCCTCAGCTGTTATCACATCTTCCTATTGACATATCCAGGAGTTTGCCAATGCTGCCCCTGCTCTCTGGAATTCCCTATTGGATTCTGGATACTTCAGGAATCATTTTCACTTTAATACTAATGATAAGTAAGCTAAGTGTGCCCTTAAAATGAACCCTTTTTCCTCCCGTAAATGTATGAAGGGATTCAGCAGAATGCCATTTCCTTCCTTTCTGGCCCACCTATCTCCTGCCCTTGCAGGAGATGCATTTGGCCAAACATATCTCCTGCTTGTCGTTGGGTATGCTTAGTTTGAGGGGGTCTAACAATACATCCTGTGTGCATGCACAGTAGGAACCTTCACTGATTTCACTGGAAGTGTTTTCCTACCTGATTAGTCAGGAAATCTGGACCATGGAGGGGGTGGTGTACTGAAGTTTTGTGGCTTCGGTTACTTATTATGGTAAGTGTTTGTTTTATAGAGAAATAATGCAAATTAGTACATAAAGAATACTTGAATATGTATTCTCTGCTTTTGGGCACTTAAGTGACCTTTTAGATGTGAACCAAAAATCAGTCTGTTCACAGAAGCATACAATGTATCCTACAAATACTAACAACCTGAATTCTGAAAATAAACCATTGGTTCTCCCCACCTTCAAGTTACATAATCCTTACTACAATCAAATCATCCTCGCCCCAGCAGTCCATCTACTTCTGTCTCATCGCTATACCTTGGAACTATCTGGCTGTGGCTATTCTGAACACCCTCTTTGTGAGATGTGGGTAGAAGGTCTCGCTGACATTGATGGGCAGACCCATTGATGTTGCAGGTGTTCCCACCGACATCTGGGGAAATACGCCATTTTGGAGGCGAAGTGAGTGGGGAGTGAGGCGTGCTGCAATGCCATCAGAATTTCTCAGCACCAACTAGGAGAAGCGGCCCTTCACCCTGAGTCGCTGAGTGAAACCTGGAGAATTTACAGGTAAGCTTATCCTCAACCTCCTGATAGACTGCAAGCTTGCAAGTGCAGGGCCATCTTCTCCTTCTATATCAGCATGTCTTAATATGCCGAAATCTTATGGTTGATTTTATATATTGTCAATGTTTCAGCCTACCGTAATAATTGTATGGGTTGTTCTTGCTTTGTATAAATAAAATGTAATGGAGATGTACAATATAATTAAAAGAAATGGAAGCTACTCACTCTCCACACAAAATGTAGGCTGCATTGGGACATCATGAGTTTTTCTCATGAGAAGTTCCCAAGGGTGGCAGTGCTTCTTTCTCTCAGTTCTAAGTCATGGACATTTGTTTCGCTCATCTCTATTTAAAACAGTCCAATAATGAAGATTGTTATACTTTCACTTTCTTATTAACTTTGCAACCTCTTTCTACCGAGGTACATTATACAAAATTACCAGGATCAAAAAAAATGTCATCAAATCCCCCAATTTCTGGTAACACATTCCATGATCAAATTCTCATTCTAGATGGGCAGTATCATATTTAAATACATAGTGATTTTATTTTAATCACAGCAGGATCTAGCCGTCAGCAAGAAGGTGGTATAATGGGTTGTAATCATCTTGTTCAGAGTAAGGACAGGTCTAGCAGAAAACATCTAATTCTGTGTGATGGCCCATGCAGAGTCAGTAAAGGGCACATGCTAATAGCGAACTGCAGAAAGCTACTTGATGATGACATGCACATCGCAAAACAGCAAACTCAGCAGACATGCTGCAGCTAATAGAACCATTACTGCCGCATGTCAGGCAATGAAAAATACCAAGGGACACAGGCATTTCAGCCGAGGAAGGAGCAAATCACGTGCGTGTTAGAGCCGAGTGATCTCTTTAGAGGACAATTATCAGGACAGCGCAGATGGGTGGTTTTTTTTTGTGTAAATGAAACATTCTTTGAGTACTTCCTGGAAAACAAATAAGAACGATTATAATACTGACCCCATTTCCAAAAATGAGCGGATCTACTGTAATTTGTATGATATATAATCAACACTATTTAAGAAACTGTCTGCATTCACAGAATGGCTAGGGCTTGCTTTGTTAAGAAGAATTTTTCATTGAAACCAAAGTGTAATTCATTTGATTAGGCATGTGTGAAAGCCTGCGGAAATACATAGAGCTTATATCTGCATTAAATGCTCGACTGCAGATGAGACGAGCCCCCTCCCCGGAAAGAACATCTCAAGAACGCCCCACAGTTAAAAAACAAAACAAAACAAAAAATTGTTGATCTTCCGATAGCAGATGTCCAAGTGTGTGAATTTTTCTTTTTATTTTGGGTTATTTTAGCTAATTTCTAGGGACATGGTAGTATAGACAAAGAAAAAAATAAATTATACATGTGTATTGCTCTCCAGCAATGATCTAGCTCTGCAGCTAATTCAACTTTTATCTTCTCAGTGGTTCTTAAATAGTTAAACAAATAATGTCTAAGCTTTTAAGAAATATAAAGTATGATATATGGTTTGGACACCTACTATACAAGACTTTTTTCTTAGTAATCATTTAGGCATAATGTATAATAATAAAGGATGGGTAAGAGGTAAAGATTTAGTATCTATCTATCTATCTATCTATCTATCTATCTATGTATCCAGGGCCGGCCCTACCATGGAGCAGAGTGGGGCAATTGCCCCAGGCCGCACTTTTGAAGAGGAGGCACTTTGCCGCCCCAAGTGCTTTTTTAAAGCAGAGGAGAGAGAGGGCGCCGAGTGGTTTTCGCTTACCAAGTTTTCAGTACCCGCTCGGCGCCCCTCTCTCACCTCTGCGAGCCGTCTAGCTCGGTCTCGGTACCGGCTTGTAATGCTGAGCACCGGAATATGACGTCATTTCCGATGCTCAGCGGTAAAGCAGCGCGCACCGTGGCAGAGCAGGGAGACCCACCGCAGGACTGCTGAAAGGTAAGTACAAAGGGGGGATAGGGTAGATAATAGGAAGGGAGGGAGAGGAAGGGTAGATAAAGACCCCTGGCGCCAGGAGGGGGGGTGGGGCATTATAAACTTTGCCCCAGGCAGCATTATGTCTTGGGCTGGCCCTGTATCAATCTATCTACACATTCTTGCCATTTCATTATATCACATTTGTTACAGTGTTACAGTGTTGGGTTCCAAAAATGTCAAATTCTCTACGACATTAGCAAAACAGACACGTTTTATTAGTATAATGTTACCATCATTGAGTGTTTCACAGTACATGTAACTAAAAATACAATAAAAAAAAAAAAACTGGGGAAAAAGCACCAAAAACCAGTATCTTACCAAATAAAGCATGACAAAAAATGGAGAAGGGCAAATGCAGAAGGCAGAGAGGTATTTTTGGCATATAGCCTTTCTTGAAAATGTACTCAAAATATAGATTTTTTTTCTTGTGTATCATTCAACACTTCTTAAAATAAAAATATTCATTTGGTATCACCGCTATGTATAATGACATTAAATTGTGAGAACAAAAGTAGAATTCCAGAATTTAGTGCTGTGGATCTATTAAGAAGCTTATAGAAACTTAGTTTCATTTTCTAACTCAAGTAATTAAAAAATGCCTGCACCAATTTGCAAGCAGTGAAATGCATTGGAGCCCATGCAACGTACCTGGGTCCTTCTCAAGGCAGGCCGGCCGGCCGGCCGGAACTCTCCCTCTTCTAGTGGAATGGCTTTGTGTGGGGCTAGTCATGAATGGAGGCTGGGCTAGCTCCAGGTAGCTTTTACATTTGGTGGAGACGGAGGGGAAGTGCAAGGGACAGTGGACAGGGAGTGAGCATGGTGATCACCGCTCTCCTGCCAGCAAAAAGAAGAAGGGGACCCAGAGACCCGGGGAAGTAGGACTTCACCTGGAGACCCTGGGTCAAACCTAGTGAGTATTAAGATATGCCATGTAAAATGGAATCCAATGCCCAATTACAATATACTGTGGTAGAAATGTGCTTAGTATATATATATATATTCTGAATTCAGTAAATTCTGCTGAAGCCATAGTAGTTGTGTTGTCAAAATCCCCTCTGACCAGGCAATAGATGGAAATGCAATTTGTTAAATCAAAGCTTAGAAGAAGCATTTTAATTAAAACACCAGGGAATTGTTACAGTGAAATACTAAACTGAAACTAATGGGCATATTTACTGTATGTGAAGCTGACTGCCATTTTCACATCAAAAACTTGATATTTGTAAATAACCCAGTTTCTGTTAATAAGAAAAACACAGTATCAAAATATATTCTTTTTATTTATTTTTTTAAATCTACATTAAATGAACACGGTAACGTTATGTTTCGTTAAGATTCTTTAGGTTCTTGTCTATTAAGTCATCCAGACGCTTGTGCTGAGGGCAGCAGTTTTTTTTAATTCACTTTATGATGCAGCATGAAAGTAAATCATTGGGTGCTGTAGAAAAAGATTAATACGAGTCATGAATCTTTCACAAATGTATGGTGCAAAATGAATATATTTCTTTGTACAACTTAAAATGGATGCCTTCCGTATAAAATAGAATTTCCCTATTTCTTTGAAGGAGAATAAACGTATTACTGTTTTGAGTATTCATATATTAGAAAGATTGGATTACTGCTTGGCCTCTATCATATGGTAAATGAAATGAATACTTTATGTTTAATGCTATAATTCACTGCATAAAATATGTAGTCCTGCCCTGATATACTTCTACACAACGATATTAAATTATTACTTGTTTAAACCTTCCTGCACTGCTGAAACTATATACAGTACTGTGCAAGTAATTTAACCCCTTAATGACAAAGCCTGTACATGTACAGGCTCAAAATGCATTGTTTTAAATGGGTTTAGGGACCGCCCATTGTCCTTAAGGGGTTAAGACGTAAAGTGAGAATGCTTTCAAAAATAGAAAGCAGGTAGGTTGTTCCCACTGGATTTAGGCAGCCTCAGCTTCATTTGTCTCCTCATGTAACCCTAGACTTGATGATGCTGAGATCAGGGCTGTGTGGGGGCCATACCACCTCATCCAGGACTCCTTGTTCTTCTTTACACTGGAGATAGTTCTTAATGAGTTTGGCTGTATGTTTGGGGTCGTTGTCATGCTGTAAATACATTTGTGGCCAAGCAGATGTCTCCTTGATTGTATTGCATAATGGATGGGTATCATCTGCCTGTACTTCTCAGCTTTGAGGAGACCATTACTTCTGACCAAATCCAAACTGTTCCCACAAAGTTGGAAGCAAAGCATTGTCCAAAATGTCATGGCATGTCCGCTTCAGCATATCAAGACATTTTGGAAAAATGCTATGCTTCCAACTTTGTGGGAACAGTTTGAGGAAAGCCCTTTTCTATTCCAGCATGGCTGTGCCCCAGCGCACAAAGCAAGGTCCATGAAGACATGGTTGGATGAGTTTGGTGTTGAGGAACTTGACCGGCCTGCACAGAGCCCTGACCTTAACCCCCATTTAGATTATTTTCTGTTTACTCACTTTGCATTGTGTTAAATGATAAAGATAAACTATTAACATGTCAATTTTCTAAAAGCATTATTACTTTATAGCTTTTTTACACACCTGCCTAAAACATTTGCACAGTACATGTATGCATGTATAACATAAATCTTGACAGCAGAAAAGAACCATTCTTTTATTCTTGATGGCCTTATGACTATCCCATGCATTCTTGAATCACATCACTCTATTAACCTCTACTGCCTCTGCTGGAAGACTGTTCTATTTATCTACAACTATCGCAAACAATTACAACTTCCTTCTATTACATACCCTGCACAGACAAATCATCCACTCTCATGGGTATTACTTTAACCCCTTTATGACTATTGCTCTAATGTTATAACAATATTATTGTGTGTGGGATAAGTGGCCCCAAAGATTTAAAAACATAATTTTAGATGTCTGCATCAAACAGCCCGGAGGGGGTGGGATAACCAACTGGAGGGGGTCAAATAACCAATTTGCAGCAGTGGTAATTACTATCCCAAAGCCTGGAGGAATTAGGAAGGTATGCGGGGCTCATTGTGTCTGATCATCAGCTGCTGTCTCTGTGGCTAGTATGTCTAGTTAACACCTGTCCTCGCTAATCAAATTGTTAAACTCACGCATTTTATTTGCGAGTTTGGTAAAGGATTCGATTTTTTAAAGTGGATTTTCCTTTGTCCAGGGCGAGACTGGGGATGACCAGGCAGTCCTTTTTTTTAAAGCCAATATCCGCCAAATTATGTACGCGCAGCTGCCATGTATACGCTGCATGACCGATCTGCCTCTGGAGCAGCACTCACACTCGACACACTCGTCTTTCTTCCTCGCTGCTCTATTTAGTTAATAAGACCCTTATTTGTTCTTACCCTTTTAATAAATCTCCTGCTTCACGGTTGCTGGTACTCCAGTCCTATCAGTGTTATGAATTCTGTGTTCATACCCTTCCTTTCCTTCTAGTCTCCCATGAGTTGTTTCTTAATTCTCCCTCCCTCGTTCTATATAATTATCTATTAGGCAACGTAAGATCCTGTCTAGGGCAGAATAGGAGCAAAGAAAGCAGTACAGACACACACTGGCATATTGGTTTGTTTATTTAATACAGGGATACATTAGTGGCGAATTCTGTTGTTTATCACATAAGGACACAGACTATGTGTTTTGGACGAGATATCTCATGTCGAAATTTGTGAAATTAATGAGGCAAAAATGAAATTGGCCGGTGAAGGATCGCATAATGGAAGCAGTTCCCTGATGCAATCTGGAAACAAACCACTAAAAGTGATATTATGCTATGCTGTATGACCGCAAGCGATTAGGACCGATACCCAAAACGAAAGCTGCTAACCTATTATTTGGTTCCACAGTGTGCCAGCAATAAAAGCTTCATTCACAAAGCAGGACATCTTACTACGTGCTACACATTCACAAATACTTTGCTTTTTTTTTTTTTTTCTTGCTTTTTCTTTCTACGTCCAGACTTCTCCGCTAAGGAGATTCTCAGATGTGATTTTTGTTGAAATCATCAGTTTATCAACAATTAATAAAAAATGAACATCCTGCATATTGCAGAATCTTTCGAAGGATGCCTTTAAGCTACATGTTTCATCTTTGGCACTGTATAATTCCTATTACATCAGTATGCACCAACTCTTTCAGTAGGAGGTCCCTAGACACTGCAATTTTGTTCCGAAGATTTCTCTATCCACCTGCTGTACAGAATCATTACATAAAATCCAAGAGCAGATTGCCGTATAGTCATTAATAGGACTCATATATCACGAAAAGACTCCCAGCGTCCGCTATATACAGAGGATGCTCTCCACGATGGATGGCCCGATTACATTTGTGTATGTTATCTTGACGTTAATGTAAAACAGCTTTATATTGTCAGTTTAACGACGGAGGGGTGCATGTCTCCACGTTCGTTGGTATATTTGGTGGATGGCTAAGAACCATGGGAGTTGTAGTTCAATAACAGCTGGCAAAGATTCACATAATAGTCCTTCTAAATAATGTACACTTTATTAGGTATCTTCTGTCAGTCGGGTAATGTCTGAGGATCATGGGAATTTTAGTCCACAGCTCGAGGGTCTGTGACGCTAAATCAACAGCTGATTGAGGATCATGAGAGTTGTAGTTCAGCGGCAGCTGTCAACTCCCTTTGCTCTGTTCTGTGTATTAATGAAAGGGTATTATTTTGATTTGCATCACTTTGAAAGTCTTTCCTGACATGACTTCAGTATTGCATCATTAATAACAAAAGCTTGATGTCCAATCTATACCGGTATTGATTGCTAAAAAATGCTAATACAAGGTCCTGTGTAAAATCAATGGTACTGTAACTGCAAGTATTTTGCCGACACTACATTTTTTAATGTGATTGGCCAGCTTTGGCATTACGCAGGAAGACAAATATGCATACTGTAAGAGATACATACTGGTTTTTCTATATACATTGAAAGAAACACAGAGCAAAATATCCACATATTTTGGTTTGTTGTATATTGAAAAATATTCACGTCTGAATAATTAACATTTTAGAATTTTGTAAAACAATTGCCCTTTGGGTAGATACAGTGCCAAAGGCATTTTGTATGGCTCTAGTGGGTCTGTTAAACTCTCGACGTTCTGTATGACATCACTGTTTAACCCTGTTCTACCCCTTAGTGGCTAAGGAATATTGGGGACTCTTTACTAAAACATTGGATCTAGAGAATTTTAGAAGATGGAGAATGATAAGCAGTGAGCAACCAAGTGTCTCTTAAATGGTTAAACCCTGGATTAAGGTGTTCTACCATAAGAGCTAATAGGCAAGAACTAGTGAGTTCAGTTTTATCCTTTTGAACCTCTACGCAATGCTGGCCTTCTCCTAAAGGGTGCGGGATACGTTATACCTGAGAAGGCAAGCAGTTCCAGTACGTTCATTATTGCATAGTTAATATGAAGAAACCAAAAACCAAAAAAAAAATATGAAGAAACCAAATTATGTTCATTTACTTTTCCTGTGTTTGAAGGAATATACCAAAAACTTCCATATATCCTTGACATTTACAGGCAAAGAAGGTTTTTTAACACATTTTTTATTGTGATATGCTGGGACTGTAGCCTTAATTGGCTCTCAGATAATAAAAACTTCCTCACAAATGAATCCAGTATGTTTGTCAAAAACGGACAAACTAGGCTCATTATCCATAAATCTAAACGGACGGAGAGTAGGATATAATAGTACATCCTGTGTCCTTTAGGGCATACTATTACGTCTTGTGTCCTGAATAGGTTATTACTGACAACATTAAAAATATTATTCTATTAAATGAGGGGTAAACAATGACCGATGTTTATGACATTAATTATATAATTATTGTGTTGCTTAATTATTCAAAACAAGCCAACTTATAACTATAAATACATGGAATAAACAAAAATTTACATTTAAGCAGGAGTCTATTGTGTTTTAGTTTCTTAGCCATTCCTAAGAAATAAAAGGATCTTCAGATAAGCTCCTTTTTGTGATGTATATGCAAGAGTTAAATTTTATTGAAGATAAAAGTTGGCCATTTAGCTGAAGAAGTGCAAGAAGGCACTTAGGAGACTGGTTAGTATCAAGTAGTAATATACCGGCTGTGTATTAGTAGGATTGATTTAATGATCTCATCTATCCACAAAAAGCAAAATGTAATGACAGTGAGATGGCCAAATTGCTGGTTCTCAGACATTTGCCAAACTGAGTCTGCCTGGAATTAAAGTAATATATTCATAGGAAGTAAAATATAGTTTGAAGCATTTTGAAGCTAGATAATTCAGAACAATCTATTACACAAAGCTCGGTTGACATCCATTGTTTGAGTTATAAAATATGCAATACACATTTCAATACATAAAATACAATAATGGCCATGTCTAAGTGCACAATAGACATCAATGTGCTATCAAAGGATTTTATTTTTTTTTTTAAAAAAAACTTCATTTTTCTTTGAAGAAGAATCCGGACCTTATATAGCAATAAAGTATATGTCAAAGTGCAAGTAAAATAAAAGTGTATGGAAAAAAAGGACCTACTTTGCTCACTTTGTTGCACGCCAGAAACTGTACAATACTGTATAATACTGCAAGTGCCAGATGGGCACCTGCAAAAGTCAAGTTGCCCTGGGCCAGCACACTTCCTGGGTCATGAGAAGTAGAAATCCACAATAGTGGGCAGGGATGCTGGTCTAGGTTCAGTCTGAAGTATGAAAAGTATTTGAACCCCCTTTGGAAATGTTAGTAGAGATGTGACTGTGGACAGGAAAAGTGAGCAGCTTCTTCAGGTATAGAAGCACAAGCAGTTCACTTGTAGAAGTATACATGGCTGTGTGCATGGGGTCACTGTCCCCCCTGGCCACGGAGTGCAGAATACATATTTTAATTTTATATATAATTATATATATATAATTTTTATTTTATATATAGGATAGACTTTAGCGCCCATGTGGATACTAGGTGGCATCTACATGCTTCTCTTCTTTTTTGATGTGCAGAATATTTTAGTTACTTTTTAACTATTGCTATAGTGCATATGTAAATAAACAATGAAATGGACCTTAAAACATTGTGCCCATTAAATATTCTATATAGCTGGTTTAATTGGCCTTGATAGGCATATATTTAGCACCAGCTGGGAGCAGTGACTGTCCCCTTTGACAATGAAGCTTTCCAGTGGCAGGGCACACTTTATTCGGTCTGCTGGCACCAGAAATGATATACATGAGTTGGAACATTTTTTTCCAGCCTTCTGCTGCCCACCAAGCTAATGATGAGATTAGCCTTCACTGTAGCATTGAAACATGAAATTTAACAGCAGATGGGAAACACTTGGCCCACCCACCCTGCCCAGTATTCTGGATTCTCTTAGAACACGTTCTAACGGTTATCTTAAAGCAGAATACAAATCGCAATTCGATTCAAATGCTATTACAACTCAGACTGAAAAAGGGAATGCCATCACGTAAATTGGTTTGCAACAATCTGTAGGTTATCGTTGGGCCAAGAGAGAAGAGTTTATGGTGCGGCTACGCTTCAGTGTCAAAGCAGAATCCACAATTTCAAAATGTCAGATTGTGCCGTTTTCTCGGCCATGTTTTATGTGACATATGTTATTTTAAAAACACGTCAAACCCGCCACTCAAAGCAGGACTTGACTGGGGGCAGGCGGGCTGAGGATCTTAGGAGTTGCAGCTAGCTAGAATGGCAGTATTCATGCCGCTAGAGAGAAGAAATCTCCAGAATAGCTCTATATAAGCCTATACAGTTTAAATTAAAAGTGTAGATTTTTTTCAAAGGCTTTACTCATTTCATTGGAAAGCATGACAAAGGTATTAGACTCCTGTACTAATCTTCAATTATTTTTTATCCTACTCAGCATAGCAAATATACCATAAGATATCACATTTCAGTATTCATAGGAAACCTAACCTCCGTTACAAATTTACCTCTTTCCTACTTGCAAGGTTAACAAATTTTCTGTAACACTTTTAAATCATATTCTCCTTTTACCAAACGTGTAAACAGATTTATGACTGAGCTTCCGAAATATTGCGGACTTAAAAATTAATGTATTGCATCAGTTCGATAAGCAGAAATCCTGGGAATCTATGGTTGAATGTTCTGAATGGGGTATCAGGATCTGGTGGCACACGGTCAAAGCCTACGGTTACCTTGATGGTCCCGGTAACTGCCTATTAGTCTATTTATTTTTTTTAAAAGTGCAAAGATATTTGATTAAACATGTTTTTATCTCCTTGCGTGATTGCGAATCACTTGCATCCCATCATATACATATCTATTCATTATTATTATTATTAATATTTTCTGGTTTGGAGTATTTGCTAAGCATTTTAAAGGACGAGCTTGGCTATTTTTAAGGACTGCAGACCCCTATGAGCTTCTATAATGTACTAATGTTACGGGTATTCTTATCAGCCCATTTAAAAGAATACAAGGCACTTATGTGCTAAAGTGGATTTAAACCTATATAATAATAATGATCCACATCTGGTCAATGAGCAATGATATGGAATAAACATTGAACAAAAATATTGCGCTACATTATATTTAATATGAATTTTGGAACCCCTTTTGTCTTATGATGATTTTTCGTGAAGGGTTTACAACATTTTGTTCATGAAAGGTCTCTGGTCATCAGTGTAGGATAATTCAGCCTTGTACTGTGCTCTGATTATGTTTTAAGAGCATACATCAATATTTTAATAGCTCTCCCAACCGTAGAGCTGTATGACCTCTTGTTGTAAGCATTACAACTCGGTAATGGCCCTAAGGCTGGATACAGTTACCTGTGATCAATTTATCACTGGTTCGCGATACATTATATTCTATGGGGAGATGATAATTCTGCAAATACATAAGGTCACATTTCCATTCATAGACAGAATTGAATATCAAATTAATTAAATACATTTTTTTTCTTGCCAGCAGTTAAATGTATTTATTTCTATTCAAGTGATACACATACAGCGGCAAAACAATGGCACCTAGGACCCCGACGGGTTACTAGAATACTGACGGGAAGATGGTAATAAATTATTAATTTATATTTGGAGCGACTGTGGATTTCTTCAGTGTAGAACATTTACACACCTTAATAGAAACATGTCAAAGGTTAGGTGGGACCTAGAGATCATAGCACATGTTTTGTGATTACATTAATATTTTAACAAACTATATATTGGAAGATGAATCACTATTTTTGTATTGTTTCCCATATGTATATATATATATATATATATATATATATATATACCACCTGTCTTGAGAAAGGACCGGAGGTGGTCCAACATTAGCCGTCCTGATTTAAATAAATAACTTAATTAATTAAATAAACCACACTAGTTGTCTACTACAAAGACCCGTGTGAGTGCCCATTTTTCTTTGGTTTTTATATATATATATATATATATATATATATATATATATATATATATGAGACAGCAAATAGAAAAAGAATGTATTGACTGTTTTTATATATACTTAGCTGTTGTCTCATTGAGCCCCCATGACCATTTACCAATCAAAGCCTAGCAAAAAATGTATAAGGGGGTTTATTATGGACAAAGAGTCAGCCAAAAAGATGGAAAATACGTTGCCTAGTATGTGACCATACCATTCAATCACTACATACGTTGCTTGCTCCTTTTCAATAACTGCCCTTGTATCCGCAGCATTATGTAACACATTTTGAGATCTAGCATAATAAAGTGGAAACGCTTCAGGTGCACCCAACCCTTCCTCTCTGGTACATTCTCTGGGTCGCTGCACACTCATCTCATATCACTACAGCTTCTCGCTGTAACATTATATTGTAAGTCCTCTGAGTCACATCAATTCTGTCTGTATATGTAACATTCGATTTGTGAGCCTTGTGGGTCAGGGTGCTCTTTTGACAGCATTAAACTGCCCATCAACAGACGCTGTGACAACTTTCACGCCACTTCAATCCGTGTTATTAAAAGCAAGAGAGACAAAAAGATCTTGATGAAGTAGCAGTTGCCTGGCTGAGTCATTTAGTCGACATTGTAGTCCCTAGATAACATCTCAGATAGAAACCATCACTAAATCATACACTAATTAAAGCATCTTCCACAATAGCAAAACCTGTTCCTTTTACATTATATTATTGCAGCTACGTTACTAAGTGCACATAGACTGTGCCCCTGGGAGATACCTGGTAAACAAAAAAGAACAAGAGGAAAGAAAATGTGTGCAGGTATATATATATATATATATATATATATATATACTGTACATATATATACATATATATATATACATATATATATTTGGTCCGTAGAAACCTTTGTCTTAAAAGTTGCCTGCCCATGTCACGTAAGTGCTAATGACATTTTTGTCATTTAACAACTAATAAATGATTGTTGCAAAAGGTAATACAAAAATACATATCGTGGCGCTCAACTTGTTAAAAGACAAGTGCGCCAATCTTGCAGGTATCCATTACATTTGCCGTAACATAAGTTTGCCATAGACTATCTATCAATTATTGGTAGATGTATATGTGGTTATGTACAGTAGGGAAACCGGATCATTAAAGAATGATGTTAACCCTTTCCAAGTATAAGACAGAGCAGATCAGTTTTAAGTTGTCCAATGTAAAGCATGTAGATTGCCACTTAATGGGAGCTCTAAGAAAGGTGAATGATACCCACAGGATTTTAGTTTCCTTGGCACATGTTTATTATTTGCACATTGTTCAAAAGTAAAATGAACTGAACTGCTTACTGGATCTCTGCTAGACAACTCCTTTTTGCATGATTAATGGCCGGGATATTAATCTTGATTTATTGCTAGAAGACACAGAGGGTGATATGGCTCTGATAGATCTGTGCTTCATCCTCATTTTAACAAATGGAACTTCTTGGTTGTTGGAAAAAAAAGACTTGCTACTATATATTATTAGTGCCTAGATCCCAGCAAAATCTATCCTCCTGTCATAGTCTGTTGATCCCTGCTGTGTTAGAGAGCCAATCAATATACCACTAGATGCACTAAAAAGCTCTGTGAGGATGACAATTTCTGAGTTAAGTAGTGTTGTATGCTATAGATACACGTGTCCTACAACAAGAGCATTTGAACTTTAACTCTGCTCCTGGCTGATTCTGGTGAGCGGCTGACCTAGTCAGATACATCTAAATGGGACCTCAGCTGGATGAAAACTGATAAATGATCTCTACCAGAGATTTCTTTACAATGTATGTGTATACAAACTGCATTGCAGAGATTAGGGCATTTGGATGGTCATCAACAACTTCTTTAGTTTACCATATGGATTTACCCTCCTGCATACATTTTTCACCTATCGGACCACACATGAACATCTATCCTCAACAGCCCGGTTATAAACCCAGTTGACAAGACTGCACTGGCAAAACCATAACTGTTTGTTGCTATTCTAGATCCAGACTGAGGGAGATGCTTTTGTTTCTATTTTTTTATCAATAAGTACTTTTTACAGTGTTTTAAAAGCGTATCATTTTGTTATACACCCAGTACAAGAATTTAAAACCCAACAGGGTTTTAGGCACGTGTTTTATGTCGCAGTTCAAGGTTTAGCTGTATCCATTTCATCAAAAATCATAGCAGGGAGTCCTTTGAAGGGATGTCAGATGTGAGAATACATTAGTACTGCTGTAATTAGACACATTTTACTATTTGTACTTAAATAAAAAGATGTTATTTACAATTACAGAAATATTGAATTCATCTAAGTGAACTAATGAGGCTACACAAACTAACTTAATAAAGCTATAAGTGCATCAGCTTTAAACACTGTATATCCAGTACTTTATACATATCATACAGTAGCTTCTGTTTATATATATCCAATCATCTCTAATACTGTCAAATCTGGTACCTGTGTATAATAATAATAATAATACACAGGTATAACTTTATACTCAATTCTGTAAGTCATTTGTAAAAATTGAGTACAACACACAACCATAACTCATCATAAGTTATTTCCACAATCTCAAGCACATTTACACATACTCACATTCAAATACTCACACTCATATATATATACTCACGCTTACACATACTGACAGTTGTATATGTACTCACATATACAAATACAATCTACGCCTGACACGCATATACTTTTAGGACCTCCTACCTACCTTTGTAAACTTCACTTGTGGCTCCGAGGCTGAAGAAGGGTCTGTTCTCCTGCTCCCTGCGGTCCTTATACGCTGCGTGTGTCTGAGCACCAGGTAATGAAGTCATATCCCAGCGGTCAGACTCAGTCAGTGTGCTGGGACTGATGGAGAGGACTTTGCCAGTCGCCGCAAGCAAACTACATAGCCCTAAATTACATCAATTAAATATTTTGTAATTCACGAAAGTTAGAGAAAAGGAAATTATACTAATTTAAAAAACAACTATATAATGAGATGTATAATCAGTTAGAAGCAATGTAATGATGATTATATCTTGATTGTCAAAGGGGATTTTAGTGATGCCTTAAATGATAATTTAGGGGTTTACTTTGCCACGGTTCTTTAGAAGAACACCTCTGTTTTCTATCTCAAAGATAGCACATTTAAAAAAGTTCTTCCGTGTGATACAACACTTTTAAATCGCTTAGAAGTTCAAAATCTTCCTTTCCCTCGAGTATAATCCATAAATCGGTGCTATCAAATTGCTTTAAAGGTTGGCACAGGACGGAATGTTTATTGGGTTAGTATTCAATAAATAAAAAAAACTTTCTCCTAATGAGGAGGGCTGTCTGCAGGCAATTTAATTTCTCACTTCACTTCAATTCAGCTGAGACATATTTTTATTTGATCTGGGAGAACTCAGGAGGACCTTCAGTAACACAATTTTGGAGACTTGAAATTCTGCCTGCTTCTGATAGTCTTTTACTTATTGTCAGTGGGAGGAAGGAAGCCAATGTTTTTTTGGCTTTAAACATAGAATTGTTGACTTATTTTGTGACTCATATTCTTTTATGCATTTACAGACATTATATGAGACATATTAACAATTACGGCTAGACAGATTATATTAGAAGTATACTTTAAATAAAAAAAGATGAAGAAATGTTAAGGAGCAAACTAGTAGTGCTTATCATATGGTGGCATACTTTCTGTAGAAGTATAAAACATCTACAGTGGTGAACATCAGCATACTTGGAAAGACTCCATGTATGACCCAAAGTCTCCAAAAGCGCTGGAGCATTGGGTGAGAGGACATCACTGAAAGTACCACCATTTTGGCAGAAGTTTAAGGTTATATTCGCAAAGAGAAAAAGATAAGATAGAAGATGAAGAACCAGAAGTTGGTAAATTTGTAACTCATACGAATTTGAATGCACACGTCTATTATAAAAAGGAATTAGTGTCATTTTTCGGAGGTAAGGGAAAGCAATGCATTCTCCAGTTCAGTGTGCCCAATGGTGGTTCACTGGTTAGATGCAACCAGCTCCAGACCTACAGGTTTGTCCACGCAAAAAGGACCCCTAGAAACATGGTTGACGTACAACTGGTATGACTCGTAGCCCATTCAACTCTGTATGGGGCCTTCTAGAGTTTTTGTATAGACTCAAGCTACCTGAACATCCTTAGGCGCTATGCTGTTACATTATTAATGTAAGATAACAGCCCCTGTTCTCCTGTGTTATAGTCCCAACTGTGGAGAGATTACAAAACATTACTTATAAGGCCATATAGGCAGGGACCTTAATTACTCTTGGTTTGCCTTTCTATATGTCTTTTTAAGTAAATATATATTTTGCATGTGACATATATTACATAATATTAAGCGTAATTGCACTATTGTATATACAGTGCATACAATAATTGCATTAGTATACTGTATATATATATATATATATATATATATATATATATATATAAATATATATAAACAAGAGATCTACCTTTATTTATGTGGTATTAGTGAATAATTGAGAGGTTAAATACTGGCCTAAGTAATTACAAATTAGCTAGTTACATAGAACAGTGGAAATTGACCTAATTACTGGTAAAGGCATTAAAAAAAACACAACATTGTGCCCTGGCTAAGTAATTAGAACAAAAGGGCAGAGCAATGAAAAAAAAAACTGGATATGAATCTTCCAATCTGTCCATTGGACAAGTTGCAAAAGGTTTTTTTCTTTATTTTTTAATTTCCCTTAGCAGTGCTAATTTATTCTGCAGCCGAAATGTCATGTTGTTTTATTAAACACTTGCATTGCACCCAAAATATCATTAAAATCAAAGTGGAAAGACAAAATATACTGTAATTGATTTGTTGTCCCTTAGAACTGCATATGTGTGATTTATCGCAAATATACCGGTAGTTTGGCGATTTGGGTCAGCCAAGCAAAAGACTGGAATTTCAAGGTTTATTTCTATGAAAATATATAGTGATGGGATAATTTAATTAAGTAACTAATATAAAAATATGTGAACGCCACCATCAGTGGAATTTAATTAGGAAGTAATAACGTTCTCCCTGGCAGTGAGGAATCTGCATCTAAGTATTTATGTATTTTGTTCAAACTATTAAAATGTGCAGTTAACCACAGATGATAAATAACTCCAAAAACCTGTGTGAATTAAGTGCTTCAGAGCTATATTTCTTATTGTCTTCTTTCAAAACGGGTGCAGGAGACAGAGTTGCGTTGTGGGAAAATACTTACTCTGGCTAATATTATGTTTAAAACACAATGCATTTAATTCTTGAGTCCTAAAGAAAATTAAGGGATTACATTTGGTGATTTTCGATTACAAACGATGGAGGAAAGCTCTTAAATTCGTTATGATAAATAATGAAAAAATATACCATGCAAAGTGTGTTAAGATTTTACTAGCAACCAATATACATAGTCCAGGAAGTTACAAAGTATCTTGGCCTAGGGGCCACTTACTTCCTGCCCCACATACTAGTTGGGAGCTAGTGCAAGAGGCGGAAAGGCTAACCATAATGAGGGGCATGGCAACTTGTCCATGAGTGGGCACTCTTCCCCACAACCTCATATATCAAAGGTTGCCGTGGAGGCCAGGAGGTACATTGAACCTCTATGACCACATCTAGCAACCACGTTACTACACAGAGTTTCAAGTCAAATAGCCAGAGACTTATTATCATCTAACCTTTTGCTAAATTCCTTATTTGCACCTCTCTCCTATACATGGCAGAGTGGACCAAAGCACAGTAAATATTAATTGAAAGACCTATATTCATACCAGACAGGACTGGGCTAGCCATAAGGCACACAAAACAAATGCCCAGTGGCCAGTGACCCAGTCCCACATATCCATGTCATATCCATATAGCAGCAGAAATGTCTAAACCTGCTTTAGCAAGACATGGAAACATATAGGGTCATATCAATTCCCATTCTAACCCTGATGCTGGTTAGGTGAGGTGTGAGCAATCTGACAACAGCAAAGATATTGTTATTGTGTTATTGTTTGCTGATGTACCTAGGAACAAAATTCGTATATGGGCTTGGGATAGCCATGTTAGTCCAGTAGTGTAAATTGAAAAAAACAATGAGTACCGCAATATAGAATAATACCTTTTTATTGGACTAACATTTTAAGGACAAACTTTCCAGAGCATCAATCGCCCTCTGTCAAGTCAAAAGCAAAACTAACCATAAAACATGGGCAGCAGTACATAGGTTAAGAAAAATGACTCCTGACTGATAAAATACAGGTCACAGCACATTTAGCCCTTTTTATATATATATATTATATATATTTATTTATATATCTGCAGACATTCTATTAAAACCTACCATATCTTGGCTAATAAGCCTGTCTGTCTCATCTTATGACTGTCTTTAGATTAAACTTTCTAAAACCTGAACCATTATTTCCCATGGTATCATCACTTAGGAGTTAACTGGCATGATTAATCCAAGTTAATTAACCTAAAATATGTGTTAATTTATGTTAAGTTTTATATTAGGGTGTTGAAGGACATATATTTGCTATTTACTTTTACATAGTCAAGCTGGAGCCTCCCAGTTAAAAAAATATCTATTGCTATGCTACTGTTATATAAAATATTGGTAGCCCTACATCCTCTATCGATAACAATTATATTGCAGTGCCTTGTTCTACTCTTTAATGGGCTAACAAGAGAGTTCTCCACCGATGGAATTATAGCGTACAGTTCTTTGAAGTCTCCTAAGCCTCACAGTGTCGGTATGAAGAGGCCTGTGTGGCTGTAAAGCAGTGAGAATTCTCTTGCTGCTCTATTAACGACTATCACAATCTATGACAAATATGCTCTTCCTCAGGAGGTTCTAGAACTTTGTTCTACATGCTGCTACAGAGATTGATTGTTCTTTGCTTCTTTAGTGTTTATATAATATTCCCAACTGTTTGTTACCATGTTTTCTTTTTTTTTAACTGAATCAGCAAAATAATAAATAATAATATATTTCTAAGTAAAAAAAAAACTACTAAAGATGAAGAATTGCATTGCAGCACACTGTATCAAAAGTACCTTCAGTATAGGGTGTCAAGAGTACCTTCAGTATAAGACGTCAAGAGTACTTCTTTTATAAGATGTCAATAGTATCTGCAGTACAAGCTGTTAAAAGTATAAGGAGTCAAGAGAACCTCTACGATAAGGAATCAAGAGAACCTCTATAATAAGGAGTCAAGAGAACCTCTATGATAAGGAGTCAAGAGAACCTCTATGATAAGGCATCAAAAGTACCTCCAGTATAAGGAGTCAAGAGAACCTCTACGATGAGGAGTCAAGAGAACATCTACGATACGGAGTCAAGAGAACCTCTAAGATAAGGCATCAAGAGTACCTCCAGTATAAGGCGTCAAGAGTACCTCCTGAATAAGGTATCAAAAGAATCTCTATTATTAGGTGTCAAGAGTACCTCCAGTATAAGGCACCAAGAGCACTGTACCTCCGTTATAAGGTGTCAAGAATACCTCCAGTATAAGTCATCAAGTGTACCTGTAGTGCAAGGTGTCAACAGTACCTGTAGTACGAATTGTCAAGAGCACAAGTCACTTGTTTGTTCATTCTAAACAATTGAAGGTGCATTTACAGACATTATATGAGACATATTAACAATTACGGCTAGACAGATTATATTAGAAGTATACTTTAAATAAAAAAAGATGAAGAAATGTTAAGGAGCAAACTAGTAGTGCTTATCATATGGTAGCATACTTTCTGTAGAAGTATAAAACATCTACAGTGGTGAACATCAGCATACTTGGAAAGACTCCATGTATGACCCAAAGTCTCCAAAAGCGCTGGAGCATTGGGTGAGAGGACGTCACTGAAAGTACCACCATTTTGGCAGAAGTTTAAGGTTATATTCGCAAAGAGAAAAAGATAAGATAGAAGATGAAGAACCAGAAGTTGGTAAATTTGTAACTCATACGAATTTGAATGCACACGTCTATTATAAAAAGGAATTAGTGTCATTTTTCGGAGGTAAGGGAAAGCAATGCATTCTCCAGTTCAGTGTGCCCAATGGTGGTTCACTGGTTAGATGCAACCAGCTCCAGACCTACAGGTTTGTCCACGCAAAAAGGACCCCTAGAAACATGGTTGACGTACAACTGGTATGACTCGTAGCCCATTCAACTCTGTATGGGGCCTTCTAGAGTTTTTGTATAGACTCAACACTTGTTTGTTCATTCTAAACAATTGAAGGTTGTTGCATGGTTTTTTAAATAATTTCAACCAGTAGAAGCGCAAAAATATCATACGAAACCGTAGAATTTGAATAAACAATTTTGCCTGTTTTAGTTCCGCTTTCTCCATTTTTAGGTTTTCTGCTTGCTAACATTCTACTGCTTATTATAAGAACCTGCAAATATTAAATATTTATACATGTCTTACCGTTTCTATGTGCCATTTCCGTTGAAATTAATTCTATTATTTATTGACTGCTCTAGGATTACGAATATAAAAGTGTCATTATTTTATATCTGCACTTTATCAGATTATCACCACATTAGGAAATCAGTCCAATGACATTGTTTTAAGAAGAGGCCTTAAAATGTCCAGTTGATCAGGACTTTACCGGTAATTGTCAGATAATGAATAAAATATATTACTGTAATATGCTCCCTTAAGTATAAAAATAACTGCATATTTTTTTTTTTAAATGACAGTATAAAATGGAATGCAGATAAAAAAGAAAAGAAAAAAAATCTGTGGATCTACCATCCTTCCACAGCTCACAATAATTTAGATTCTGAAGTTATGTCCTGCATATCTGGCAAGTTAACGAAAAGTTGGCCAGGAAATGGGTTTATCATTTCAAGTCTATTAAAAATCCTAACAAATCTTGTAGAGAGAGAAAAAGGCAATTCAAATCCACTGTGCTCTGCTCATAAAATTTTGATCATGCTAATGTTAGCAGACTTCAGGCATGCACACACACACACCAGAAATGAAGTGTTAGATTTCAGGTAGAAATAACATTCACATAGCGAGGCTTCTGAATTCATCAAAGTATCCAGCAGATATTCTCGAAGACAGAAAACAATAGAAGCTTTTCGGTGTTTCTAAAGAAAAAAAAGAGCAATGAAGGATAAAATGAACTCATGAAGAGTGTGATTAAATGATGGGGAGGTATAAGTGTGTAAAAAAGATTCATTTTCAAGACTTGTACAGAGCTATACTTGGTAGAAGAATTCCTTAGGCTTGATGGAGCATGAGTTTCCAATATATGTGAAATTAAGTATTCATTTTCTCCTTCGCTGAGCCTTCTTGGACATTTCTCAGAATCTTGATAGATAATAGATAGATGACTAACTAATTTAGTTTAGACTCCAGCGTTTCCCCATCTTTCATACACCTTGCTGTTTAATATTGTAATGGCAGCTAAACCTTGACTTTTGAGTGTGTAGTTTCAAAACTCATTTAACAAAAATGGTAAAAAAAACGATTAAAAATCCTTTCACTACAAAATTAATAAGCATTCATGGCTCCTTGGTTCCCGCATTATTAAAGTAAATAACGTCATAACAACTTAAAGCTTTTATGGTGGTAACAGTTTTAATAAACAACTTAATGTCAGCAATTCCTATTCCTATTCCTTTCCTATTTTATCCATAACCGCACCTTCCTGGGTCAGAATCTGCAGGTCTCGGTCAGCACAGCCTCCATACTATAAATGGACGGTTGGGGAGATCAAAGATATCCCTTGCAACCAGCACATTGAGCAACGGGACACTATGGACTTGATGCAACAACACATTTCCACTCGTATCATGGAGACCACCGGTGACAATCAGGAGTAGCAAACCAGCTACTCAAATAGAACCTTAAGTAGCAAAGTAGCAAACAAGCTACTCAAATAGAACCTTAAGTAGCAAAGTAGCAAACAAGCTACTCAAATAGAAGCTTACTGCTGTCTACCCCTGACCTACATTAGATTTTAAAAAGAAAATAGACCAGTGGACTAGTCACAACCTGGATCCTTAAAGAAGCAATCTGACCTTCAAGATCTACACGCTTCTAACCTCTACACATCTTCACTACAATCAAATCACCCAAGTAGCCCTTTAACATCTGTATGATTAACCCTCAAACCACCTAACATGTTTTAAGCTCACAAGGGTTTTTCTTCTGCATCAGTATGTCTTAACATTTGTAAATGTTATTGTCAATTTTGTATATTGTCAGTTTTGATGTTATTATTAATGGCGCTATAAGATCTGCTGGTGCTTGAAACTTGGAATGTAGTGTAATATAAAATTAACACTCCCATAAAGATGCATTTGTTATGTTGTTTACACTAACGGCAGATGGGAGTTTACTGTATATTTAAGCCTTTACCAAATTAACATAACACATATGTCGCATATACAACATATACAAAATCGACTGATCAATGAATAAAAATGGCTTTGAAGCCCAATCTCCCGCCCCTGCAGCAAATCCTCTCCTTCAACTCATTCATACCAGATCTGTGACTTCAGTTGATAATTCTACTTCTGTTTGTGTGCACATATAGGCAAAACTGTGGTCATATGTACAGTACAGTATGGCTTCGTTATACTTTTGTTAATGTGTGCAATCTAAAATTGTGACTTCCGAAGCAAGACAGGCATTCTCACTATTAACTTTGCTACCAGTCATAACAATTGCAAAGCTTTTACACAAACAAATTCAACAGTGTGCCTCATTAAAAACATTAAAAACTGTAAGGCTAGGTTAAAATAAAATATTAGTTTAGAATATTAGTTTATTCCCTTCTTTTCACTAAAATCTGCGCTATTGTTTTCTAAGATGTCTTTTTTTTCTTTTAAAGAACCACTGAACGAGAGAAGATGAGATGCAAGGGGAGTAAAGGAAACTTGATCTGGAGCACAATGGAAGTTTATAATGGGATGTTAGTGGGGTGGAGAGCAGGTCCCTTCTTGGCTGCTTGGGATGTTCTTAATCATGCTGAGATATGATTTCAGATCCCACAGGATGTCATTGGGCCAGTGAAACAAAGGGCAATCAGGGAAGGGTTCTCCGGTCAGAACCCCCGCACACACCATAGTGCTTGGGGAATAGTCTGGCTGGGGGGCTGATAAAAAAGCTTCATGTTTTTGCTAGATGAGGTTTCAGCATTTGAAGCAAACAAGCCTATGGGTTAAGGGACTACATTAAGTTTACAACTGAAAATTACACCAAGGAAGTATGTCCCAAAGGGCATTTGTTTTATATGCCATATGAACAGTACATTCCTGACCCAGCTATTTACAACCATTAGTAAGACGGTCTGTAGAGTAATCTGTATAGTAATCATCACTTTTGCCTACACATATAGTAATAAGGATGCTTCTAAACTAATCTATAATTATAAATGTACCTCTCTTCACATTCTCTTCACAGTCCTAGTTGTATTGTTTTAGGAATATATATATATATATATATATATATATATATATACAGTGCTTTTTTAGCCCAAGGCTTCCCTATCGCCCACACTGAGTTTAACATATTTGTAATTTTCCCTCTGTTTCTCATGAATAGTTGCAGCAAACTGCATAATGGAGGTCACTAAGCAGCTCAGCAGTATAACCAAACTGAGGAAATCACTCTCAGAAGTGGCATACACTGCCATTTATACATAGCTGCTAATAAATATTCTGTTATTAATTATTCCATTATTGCGCAGAGATGCTGAATACAGATAACGATATAATGCAATATTAAATAGGAAATAAATGCGCTTCAGTTTGTTTACTTATTGGATGTAAATTGTGGTTAACGAAAAACGTCATTATGTTCAGAAAAATAAAAATGAGACCAGTTTCCTTTCAATAATTCCGTGTAGAGTTTACCCCTGACTTACACGAGGTGTTGACATTTAATTGTGCTAAAGTATTCCATCAACTAAGTGATTAAGCATGAAAATTGGTTATGGTGCCTCTGATTATTTAAAATTGATTTGTGAATTGTAAATTGCCAATCTAATATACTATTGATTACATACACACAATAAATAAATAAATAAATGAAATATTTTGTGAAATCTAGGTTAATTCTAGCGATAATTCTCCCATATTAGCAGTGACCGAGATCTGATTTAAAGGGGGTTAACATAATATAAAAATATAGAATTTGTACGTTCTAAAGGAAGCATTCAACTTATAGGTTTGTCCATTTGCCCAAGACCCAAACCTTAATCGGTCCTTGATCTTGTCTTTGATTCAGGATAGACATACAGTGGCGTATTCTGGCCCAGGCCGGCTAGGACCAGGCTTAGGGCAGCAGGTCCAGGGATGTCAGTTAGCATTGTCCTCCATAGTTTCTTTCTGCACTGTGTTTTCTTTAAAAGTAGTGCACCGGGATATGGCATCATATCCAGACTCTCACTAGAGAGGACGGAGGAGGAGGCGACCTGGGCAGCGCCATATACAGCACAGTGGACATACACTATGTCAATCCCATATGTTGGTTAATTGTTATTACAACAACCTGAATACCAAGTATCCAAATATGTGTACAGTTTTACACACACACACACACACACATACACACACACATACATAAGGAGTTCTAAGTTGGAAAAAGATATTTTTCGAAATGTCTCTCAAGAATGTATTTCTTCATTGCAGTCCATGTAGGTAACAATTCACGTCAATCAAATTTTCCCTTCAACCCAAACCTGACACTTTAGAACAAATGGGTTGGGTATGTTGATTATTAGAAGCATGACAGGTCCTGCTGAACAAAATGTATCATAGCGATGGTTGGATCTACATTAATCTAACTCAACCTGAGAAATGGCACAGTCAAACTTGCATGAAGAATCTGACCTATTATTAAGAGTCTTATTTATTCATAGGCTTCTCAGATGTAGCACAGGTAGCTTTTTCACCAAAAGCTAAGAGACTATTAAGCACGACCCGGTTAGTGGTTTGCCTTGTGGATAAATGTAATTTGGTGCATGTCCTATTGTAGTTAAAGGGAAAACTCAGTGGAGCAAAATATTTTTCCCCATGAGCATACATTTCTGTAATAGTACTAATACACTAGTAGGTTAGCATTGACAAAAACCTGGTTTTATCTATTTTTTCCCCAATAAACTTCCTTTATCTACAGACCTGAAGGCTGCCATTGTTATTTGTCATGTGATATTTTAAGAAATGTTCCTCTCTTAAACATCGCACTGAGATGATTCTTTATGACAATGTTAATGAGGTCCATTCCTAACTAGACTTTTGTTAACCAAAGTGCCTGGCTGGGGTGATTAAGACTGAGGCAGTTCATTGTTTACCGCAGGCAGTATGGAACAGAGTCTGGGTGTTTGTGTAGCAAATTGGGCTAAGATTACAGAGCACATGCTGTTGGCTGCAATGCAACTACCTGGAAACATTAGATTATCAAAAAACAGAAATCAGATCAATATTGTTAACACTTTTTAATCTGATTATAGTAATAAAACAATGGTGGGAGTCTCCATTTAAATAAAGAAAAAATGCGCCCTGATGAACCTTACTTACTTTTAAGAGCTAGAATGGCTCAAATGAACAATTAATGGGAATATGTGATTCAAGTAGCAAAAACAAGATACATTATAGTTAGGAAGCTAGTTATGTAAATACACAGTATAGTTATAAGAGGCAACAATTACATAGTTACATATTTAGGATGCTTTAGGATGAAAAAATGTGTCCTTCGAATTTAACCTTTCCTAGTTATCCTTAAATGCAGATGAAGACTCATTTCAATCTATCAAACAAAGGTCTACAGGATGAATTTCAGCAATAAAACATTACTGCAAGAGAAAGAATGTCCTAGAAGTATGTGGAAGCAGATTTATTAGTTAAACTACTGTATTACTGTTTCAAATAAATTCCCTTTAATAAAAGCCAGGAGAAGTGCATTGCATTATGTCCAGTGATGACTTGGAGTTTGATTAGATTGTAATGCAAGGAAACATAAAAATCCATGTTCTCGAGCAATAATGAGACAGAAGAATAGCAGCTTAAATGAGCAGTTTTAAACACTAAATTATACTAACATTTATAGCATGATTTGCATTCAGATTTCTGATATGATAAACTGAAAACATAAAATGCTATTTTACAGGATCAATTTTGAGTATAGAATGAGAAATGTGTATAAATATGTTGTTTAATTTACTGAAAGGTTGGTAAGTAGGGTCACCACATAATATTTATATAAGTATGGATACGAAGTGATGTTCAAGAGAATTAGCCCCTCTATTTCCAGACATGAGCTGTTTTAGAGAATTAACCCCTCTATTGCCAGACATTACACACAAACAGTCACACAAACAGACCAACACAGTTCTGTGTAAAAGAGGAACTCAGTCAATGAGGAGAGGCTCTTGAACAGTTTCTCCTTCTTCACTCAGAGCTCTCATTCTGGAACAATTCATTGTACCGAGCTGAGGCTGCCCGGGACGCGGGACATAATGTCCCATTGCAGCACTTTCCCGGGCCATCTGGGACACGTGATTACCCTAGTAGTAGAGGCTAATACAATGAGAGAATTTAAACATGCATTGGACAGGCATGTAGATATCCTGAATCTAAGATGAGACCAAAAACTGGGTAAGGTCTGAGTCTTTACATCAAGAAAAATGGCCACTGCGGTCCCACTATCCCACTTTTGTTGGCAGTAAGGAGCATGGGCCAGTTGGAAACCACTGTATACTCCAAGCTCCAGGTAACTGCACCAGTTTCCATACTTCTGAACTTCAGCCCCTAGATGGAGGAGCAATGTTCTCTCTGTGTCTATTGCAGTTTTGAGCATAAAAATCCATCAGAAGATCTAATTAACCACATTTCTCTTTTAATTTCTTGCTTTGAATGGACTATTAAGAAAGTGGAATAGTCTGAAGAAAACTAAGCCTTTAAGTGCTGCTATCTCTCTAACCTTATTATGCCTGTGCTGTTTAGTAAATTAGATTTTTTTGAAAAGTAATTGCCTTTTCCTTCATTAGGGTGTTAATTTAGTGTAATCCACTACGTATCAGTCTCATATCTCCAGGGACAGTGCCTTCTTTTGTCTCCCTACCCCAGTAATCTCTGCCTGTGGTCAAATGACAATATATATATATATATATATATATATATATATCACAAGCAATATAATTTACTCACTCTGCTATGTATAGGTCAACACTATGAGCTTATCCTGTACGGAGTAAAGAGTGGCAAGCCACTTGTGTCGAAATAAAACTGCACTGATTTGCTTACATTGCTGAGCACTTTGTGATTCTTTACTTCATTCGAGGGTATTGGGTGGAACCCTGCTCCTGCAATTAAGGTGCTGTCTGACCGTCTCCTAAGTGTATATCCTGTAAGGAGGGCCGAGTTGGATTTGCAATGGATAGGTAAATCACTAAAATGGCTTTAAAGGCATCTCCACATATTAGTTATACATTATGTAGGGCTTACCCAACCCATTGTTGAGATGATATCTTTTAACTTGTTGCAACTCACCTTAAAACCTACAGACTAAATCTCTAGACAAAAATTAAGGATTCAGTTAAATTACTATGTATTACCAGTTTATGCGTATAAAGCCCTAGAAGTAATCTGTCTTTCTTCTGAAACTGCAGTGAATACATAATACTTTAGACAATGTAGAATCAATCCTGAAAGAGTTAAATGTTAAATGTACCTTTAGATCATTTTATTTCATAACTCATGACAAGTACGTTCTTAAACCTTGTTTGTTAGAATCCCTTATCTTTTCACTAACAATAATCTAATAGATACTTTGAAATCGCTGTCCAGTTACACTAGATTTCGGGACATTTGACGGCAGATACGGACCATTTGGGCCTAATGGTTTAAGGTTTGAGTCTTTATAGGAAGAAAAACAGTCAAACCTTAGTCAGCCATTGGTCTCGTCTTAGATTCTGGATATTTTAATGCCTTTCCAATGCATGTTTACATTCTCCCACTGCAGTAGCAACATCAAGCACTTCTGCTGGGAGGCTGTTCCGATTATCTACTACACCTTTCAGGACCCCTTGTATATTGTAGTTTATTAACAAATTCTCCGCGGCGGTAATCAGAGCACATAGAGCAGGGGGTGAAAAAAATCACTTGGTTTTCCAGCTGTGTCTTAAACTACCATGTTCATAGTCTGGGGGTCATGGGTGAATTGTAGTCTGCATTGCATTGCATCGCCCTTTTTAGCCAATAATTGTCCTTCTGTCACAGTTGCTGCTTTGTACCTTAACTGCATCCCTTGCTATTTTTTTCACTTGAAAAATAATATTTCATGGGTTAAAGGGAAACTCCAGTGCGTATATACAAAAAAAGAATGAATATTAAAGTACTTTAATGTGTATTCTTGAACCCTAGAAAAAAACACTTTAGTTGATGTTTGCCATTCAGCAGTATGAAAGCAATCAATTAAATCAATGGGAATGATTTCCACGCAGGCTTAGATGTAAATTAAGGAAGTTTTATTTTAGGGCAGTGGAAGATAAATGGGACAGCCTTTCATCAGAAGTGGTAGAGACTGACAACGTGCATGAGATAGACATAAAGCTATCCTGAATCTAAGACAAGACCAAGGACTGATAAACATGCAGGTATCCACATCGGGAAAAATGGGCAGATTAGATGGGGAGAATAATTTTTAGATGCCGTCAAATTCAATTTTTCTGTCATATACATTAAAAGCGGGTATGATGGTTGGAGAATCCCTTTCATTTCATTGGTTGTATTGTAGGACCAACCGGGAAATGTTTATGTTTTTAACTGTTTTAATAGCAGTATTCATTAGAATAGTGAATACATCTGATCCGACAAGCACCAAGTAGCAAATAAAGATTTAGGGAAAGAAAAAAACGTTACAATTATATTGTTGAGGATTTCGTTACTGTATGCGTCTAGAAAAAGCTCCTCCTCCAAAGTCACACACTAGACATATTAAACAGTCAAATGACCCTTCAACGGCTGATTATTATTATCTGCTTACGGTTTTGCTTTGGTTCCCCACCCAAATGACTCATTTTCCACATCTTTAGTCATGCAAAATGTTGCGTCTTGATAAACATTGCCCTTAAGGGACATGTAAATTGCAGAAGTTCCAGCCACACAATCTATTATCATCCAGACTAGAAAGAAAAGGGTGGGTGCTTGGGTACTAAGGCACATCTTTAAAAGCTGTTGTTAAATTGTAGTAAGGTAATTGCTTTTTTTTTTTATAAAAGAAAAAAAACACTTTGATGATCTTATCACAAGTCTAGAAAGCTAGATTTGTAAAATACAACAGAATTGAAAGCCCCCTCCATATATTTGCATTATTAAAACACATATCAGTATAATGATATAAAACAAATATCTAAATATTAACACATAATGTACCTACAATCTATACCACTATATATATATATATCCTTTAGCTTTGTAACGTAGCTAAGTTTAAAAAAATTCTACACAATTTTTCAGCAAAGAGCGTTCATTGTACTTTTCTCAGATCCCACATTAAACATTATTATACATCCTTTGAGGGAAGAAAAGAGAATAAAATAGATTTCAATTCAAAGTCATTGAAAAAAAAAACAATTGTGCAAATGGACCCTTAACGCATGAATTGAAACAGGTTGCATCATGTAATCAACTGCTGCATCCAGACATGGAGGCGAGAATAGGAACTAACTGCTTCGCTTTTATAAATCACTGGAGATGATGTGGATCATAATAGATCCAAGGGACTATGTGTTTATAATAGTTCCTCTGTGGTTTCCTGGTAAATAGGAGATTAATTATATTTTATACCATGCCGTGTTATGGTAGGGAAGGCTGCAGATAAAGCTTGTGCCAGTTTGCATTTCATAGGATTTTTTTTTTTACATCATCTTCCATTAGTAATGATGTGACATTGATGCAAGATTCCCTAAGCGTCGGCAAGCGTTTGAACACGCCAGTGAAAATGTAATTCTTAATTGGAATTAACAGGGAGAGTATCCACACCTCACGCTTACATATGGCTAGAGGTACTGAATATGTCCTTTAGGCTAAAGTGCATTTTCTGCATAGTGTGTATATGCAGGTGTACAGTGGCGGAACTATCGGGGTCGCAGGG
>VKOC01005179.1:0-33132 GCA_009364415.1 Spea multiplicata | reverse complement strand
GGCAACGTGGGAGCCGGGGGCAGGTAAGTAACACCTGAGAGGATATTTAATTAAAAAAGATGCATATTATAGGAAAAAAGGAAAAGAAAAATTGTCTGATCTATATATTTCATTGAGTAATTTAAAAAGAAAGTGCGGTCAATCTCATGAAGAACAAGACATTATGAATATGATTAAAATTAAAGAAATTGAGGACCGTTTAATAAGTAAAGCAAATTATAATTTGATTAAGTTAAAGCAAAAATTCTATTATGTTGGGAACCGGGCAGAGAAACAGCTTACCAACCAATTAAAAAACAGAAACTTAAAAAACCGAATTCTTAAACTTATAGATGGAGATAAATACATTTCTAGTCCTGATAATATTGGGACAGCATTTGGCAAGTTTTATACAACTTTATATAATATTGTAGATCAAGCCCAAGATGACGTACAGATGAGACAATATTTGCAGGACTCCAGATTGCTGAAGTTGTCTGATACAGTGACAGAACAATTGGACGCTCCCTTTTTGGAGAGTGAAGTAAATGAGGCGATAAAAAAACTAAAAGTACGTAAAGCTCCTGGTCCCGATGGATACACAGCATTGTTTTATAAAAAATTGTCCAAATTGGTAGTTCCGCACCTAACAAGTATGTTTAACGAAATTAGTGCAAATAAGTCCTTTCCGAATGGCATGTTGGAGGCTATTATTCTTCCTATACCTAAAGCTGGGAAAGCATGTCTGAAAGTGTCTGATTACAGGCCAATTTCTTTGATTAATTTGGATACTAAGATATACTCTTCAATATTAGCTGCTCGTTTAAAACCATTATGCTCACAGTTAATTTGCAGAGATCAGTCTGGCTTTATAAAAGGAAGACATCCTAGTGATAACGTCCGTAAGATTATCGATATAGTAGAATATGTAACCACTCATGAAATACCCTCAATTTTTTGGCTTTGGATGCGGAAAAGGCCTTTGACAGGGTTAATTGGATCTTTTTAGAACAGACACTGAGATCTTATGGCTTTGGTGAAGGCTTCATTCGAGCTGTTATGGCGTTGTGTACAACACCAACTGCAATGGTAGTTGGCCAAGGCTTTAAATCAGAACGATTTAGATTGAGGAATGGGACTTGACAAGGTTGCCCATTGGCACCTCTGCTATATATTCTTACATTGGAACCATTAGCGTCTAGAATTAGATTTAATAACAGCATTAAAGGAATAAGAATTGGTGATTTGGAAAATAAACTCTGTATATATGCGGATGACATATTACTATCCCTGTATGATCCGTTAAATTCAGTTGATCACCTGATGGCCGAAATTAATTTATTTAGCAGCTTCTCGAATTATAAACTGAACATTACAAAAACACAAGCTGTAATGATGAATCTTTCGGCCTCATCAAAAACTAGCATTGATGAATCTTTTGAATTTTCTTGGGTGACTGACAAGTTTGACTATTTGGGGGTTGTAATCCCAATTAAGATTTCGGAAATTATAGAAGTCAATTTTGGTAAATTACGAGATGAACTGATTAAGCAAACTATAGAGTGGAAAGGCCTCTTTATTTCTTGGCTCGGCAGAATGAATGTCATTAGATCTTATATAGTTCCTAAATGGTTATATCTTCTTCAAATGATTCCGGTCAGGCTCCCGTTGTTTTGGTATACGGTTTTTCAGAAAAATATTGATAATTTTATTTGGGCTGGTAAGAGAGCCAGAATTGCACGGAAAACATTAGCAACGAGTAAAAGTAAAGGAGGACTTAATGTTCCATCACTAACGAGATATGCCCAAGCAAGCATGCTCTCACATATTTTGAAATTACAATATAAAAATAATAATAATGTAGACTGGTTTGTGATTGAACAAGAGCTGACAGGCCTTTCAAACTTGGAATGCATACTTTGGCTACATCATTCTAAGCTTAAATAAATTAGAAATAATCTACCAATTACTCTCCATAGCTCCATGGAGTTCTGGGAGCATATTAAGCCTCGATTAGGTCTCCATAATAAAATAGTTTTAACTGCCCTGTTTGAAAGTCTTCAATATAATATCTCCCATTTAAATCTGAGAAACTGGACTAACTATAGGAATAAAAGGATTATAGATATTCTGGTACAGGACAAAATAAAAACGTTTTCCCAGCTCTCAGAGGAATTTGATTTTGGCAATCTGGAGTCCTTCAATGTCATTAGGATAACCTTTTATGTTAGATCTCACTTATTTGTGCAGTCTTCATCTATCTTGAGTCAAAAGATCTGCGATATGTTCTCTACAGAAATTATTACTAAAAGCTTAAAAAAGTGGTATATGTTGCTTGAAGAAATAGAAACTCCTTTAATCCACACTGCATTAAAATCTTGGCAATCAGACTTAAAATGTCGGATTGATTTAAAAATATGGATTGGTAGTCTATTAGAAATTAATAAAATCTCGCATTGCCTCAATATGATTGAACTGCATTACAAGATAATGTGGAGATGGTATATAACCCCGATGAAACAGAGTAAATTTAATTATAATGTGTCCCCTTTATGTTGGAGATGTCGCTCCTCTTTAGGATCATTTATCCATATCTGGTGGGAATGCCCACAGATTCAAAATATTTGGCAGGATTTATTTAATCTTATTTCTGAGATTCTGAATCAAAATATAGTTCCTACCATCCAAAGAGCTTCTACTACATTTACTGATTTAAACGGATTTCGCTTTAAACCAAAGGCGCTTTCATAGCCCAATGCTTGTTAGCCATTGAAGATAACTTTAGCTAGACAATGCGCTACAATCATCATACTATTTCCTTAGATCATGTTTGAACCAAATAAAGCTCATCAGTGTTTGATTGGAACGCTGGCTTTTTCCTATCCCATCAGTGTTTACAGAAATTTCATAACACTTGGAGACCGTGGCTGACTCGGTACCCTGAGACTCTCCCATGATAGTAAAAGATATTATACATTGTATAATATACTATCTACATCAACTAGGCTTGACGGTTTGAATGAATGGTATGGATGGTTTGTCGGTGTGTTTTTTTTTTTTTTGTTTGTTTGTTTTTTTTTTTTTTTGGGTATAGGCTGGGAAGTTCTGCTGTAATCCCGTCTAACTATGTTGTTTATGTTGTATACTGTTATTTTTAGACGCATCAATAACATATATATTCAGTCGCGGAAATACTTGTTGTTCCATTTGTGTAAGCGGAATGATGTATATTTGAACTTGTATGCTGCTATTTATTATTTGCACTGCTTCTAATACATTGCATTTATTATTTCTGCTTATATATGTTTTCTGCATATTGTATGTGATGTGGTCTAATAAAAAAAAACAAAAAACTTGTGATTTTATAATTAAATGCTTAACCTTTTCATGAGTTCTTCAGATGAGCTCATATATCAAAAAAACAGTGTCTGCCTTCCAGTGAGGAAAAAAAAGAAACGGGGATGGGGAATTGTCACCAAATGTTTTTATTATTATAAAACATACAAAAGATTGCATTTTTTTATTGTTTTAAACAATTCTAGGTTTCGTATAACATTTTTAGGAAGTGGCATATTACCCATTTGTATGTGTTCTAGCTCTATTATCTAAGCTTAATATACTAGACACCCTTAGTCCTCAGTGTACTGGCTGTCAGGGCCAGAATGGAGATGAGATAGCGCCCCTGGCACTTTAGAGTGATGATGTAAGTGGGGCCGATGGGCTGGTTATAGGTGGCTGCACGCTCACTTTTTAATGCACGTATAGCGTATGACCAGTCATTTCCACCTGGTGGCCGCACGCTGCAGCACATGCCTAGTGTACTACCGCCTTTATCAAAATTTGTGATGGTATTTTTTTTATGGGTTTTTTCACACACATTGTACTTCAGGTATAAATTTACCACTCCTGGTATATGTCACTGTCAAACAACACCCTTATAGGTGTTTAGCAACGTGAGTGCAGTGATACGCCCCATGCTTGGGTTTGTCTGGTTGTTTGTGGGATAAAAGGCCACATTTGGGAATTGCGCCTTTTTTCCATTTTGGTCTGTGCCTATGCCCATTCTTTGAACCTGGCTCCTCCAATTTACACCATCAATTTTTTTTTAAAAAAAACTAGACACCCCTTGGGTATTTGAAATACTAGTATTTTAACTTTTTTCTATTTTATTTTTAGGGAAGATACAGCACTCATATTAGCACTTGCTCATAAAACTTTATGTTTTATTTTATTATTTTTTTTATATTATTTTTTATTTATTTTACTTTTGTTTTATTTTATTATTTTTTTTATTCAAAATATAAAACGACATTGACAAATAGCGGTATAAATATACATTCAATAAGGAAAAATTACATGTTATTCGCTAAGATATCCCCCATTCCTACTCAGGGGAAATTAACTCATCAGCATTCACACCATATACGCAATTCATTCATTCTGACATCGGAACTTGGTTCAACAGTACCCAAACATTAGTATGATCACTTAATCTGTCGTAATATTAGGAAATTTCCCCAATCAAGGCTTCCAAATTTTATAGGATTTATGAGCTCTGAACTGGGCCTGGAAGAACCCACGTTCCATTAAACATTGATATTTAATTTGATTTTTAACATTTTCAATATTCATAGATTCTCGTTGGAGCCATTTCCTTGCAATGACAATCTTCATGGCTAAAAGCTTTGGACTACCAAGGCCTTTTTATTAAAGGGGATATTATCTATGTTCAAGGTAGTCAGAGATGGCTCCAGCTTGGCTGCCAAACAAAGATTGCACAGGCAGGAACTCCATTGTGTAAACTTTGTAAACTGTGTAAAGGTTGGGTTGTCTACATGTACCGGTTTATCATCGTTAATTTATGTTAATGAAGTTCTATGGATATATCAGTCTATGTTTTACAACAATATACTGTTCATTCCTGCTGTATTCAATTCAAGGTCTACTTAATTCAATGTCTACTTATTGGGTACACATAGCAGGGTTCCAAGGTGTGCACGCTGATTGGTACTGGAAGTGATTTCAGGGAACCCGTTACAGATTGTATTTGGCTAACCTAACAGGGACAATATGCAGGGCCGTAAGTGAGTTACGCGAGATTTTAAAAAAAAAGTGTCCCTCTTTCACATTTTGAAATGTTGGGAGGTATGACACTGGGACTGCTGCCAAACCACAACCAATCAATAGGCTGGGACAGCGGCCAAACCACAACTAGAACACTGGGAGAGCTTCCAATAACTGATTATTTTAAAATATATTAGCCAAATGAAGATTATGCACTTTCAATGCACATTCAACTCAGTTTAAAGGGACACTCCCATCTGTTTTTTTTTATTACTAGCATAACAATTACAATGAGCTTTTCCCGAAATTGTGTTGTTTTCTGGGGGATTTTGTATTTTTTTGGCATTATTTTCCTCCCCGCTGCACTCCTGCAGCCATTACTCCTACCCTTCTTACCGAAAAAATTGCCATCTCTCTTATTTCTCTCACTTCCCCTCATGTAGCACCACAAGCACTCTACTAGCCACCATCTTCATCCAAGCTGTTACTCGCCCATCGGTTCATTTTATTTATACATCCTAAAACCACTTACCCCTAGTTACTGCCACAAGAGAGCTACTACTCTCTTTTTTACCCCTCCTACTGTTTCAAAAGCCCACCATTCCTGCTAGGAACTTTATGTCAAAGAACCATAAGGCTAGATTGTAAGCTCATAGGCCAGGTCTTTGACCCCTGATGTATCTGTATGTATTACTATATATTTGTTATCTGTGTTAACTGCCCCAATTACAGCTCTCTGTGATTTGTTGGCACTTAATAAATGAAAGGTAATAATTCTGGGCAGTGTTTTTTTTAAATTTTATTTTATATTTCAAACATATAGATATATAGATCCACATACATACAGAAAACATAAAAGTCTCTTTACGGTATGTTTCTTATTATGGTGCCTTGATCATCCTCGTCTTTGTCGTGGACTGGGACAAACATACAAGAAAGTGCAGGGGAGAGGTAAATCAATCAATATAAGTTTATAATCGCTCTAACCATTTTGTCCATTCTCAGGTCATGAAGGTATTTTTGCCTAATCTCCATTTTCATCTAATATCATCATGTCTCCCAAATATTGGATGCTCCTAATCCTCCCCCGTTTAGGTTATTTGTTAAGGTATCTGCCTTTATTCTGGGTTTTCTGCCAATCCATCTGGTGAAAGATGTCTGTATCATCATGAGCCATGATTTAGGAATCTTCAATGGTATAATTCGTAGAAGATAAAGTTTTGGAAGAATATATAATTTTAAGACATTGATTCTGCCCAACCAAGGTATTTCTTTATTTGTAAGATCTTTTAGTTTATTCAAATGATTAATAAATGGTAACAAGTTTGACTCCACCATCCTACCGGTATCTCTCGTCACTGCGGTTCCCAGGTATTCTGAATGTTTTTTTGCCCATATGAATTTACAGTCTTTTAATCATTTTTTCCTAAATTATTGCCCATTATTGTGTATTCTATGTTCAGTTTATAGTCAACTACATTGCAATTAGAATATCGATTTCATATTCCTTATTTTTTAGTTTATATCCCACAACGTTGTTGTTACTTATCTCGTAGGCTAAGTGCTCCACTGATATCAGATATAACAGTGGCAAGAGAGGACAGCCCTGCCTCTTCCCATTAGATTTATCAAACCAGTCTGATGTAATCCCCATACCTATAGCCTTCGCTTTGGGTGCTGTATGTAGGGCCATTATTGAGTCTAGAATGTGGCCCCATAAAGCTGCAAGCCTCTAATGAGTCTCTGAGGAATGCCCATCCACCCTTGTTTAAGGCTTTCTTGGCATCTAACAGGGCTAGTTAAGAGGGGTTGACCATTCTTCTCAGTGTTAATCAAGAATCTTCCCCTCACTAAACCGACCAGGTCTGGATGGATATCCCCCAAGACCATTTGTATACTATTTGTTAGTACAGTTGGGTGTATTTTTGTTCAGCTTTAATTCATAGTAGAAGTCATGAAAACGCCCCTCCAATGTTTGCTGGGGTAACATGTATGCCTTCTTTAGTTCTGATCTTTCGGAGATTTCCCCCCCCCCCCTTAACTTTAAGATTTTAGTTTGATTGCCTATGTATTTAATTTCTGCTTATTTGGTCTGCTCTTATGTTATTTATTTTAGCCCTTATCTCGCTTATTCTGAGTGATTGGATTTTCTTTAGCCATTGTATATAGCGAACTGTACGGGTTTGACAAGGAGGCTCATCTTTTTTTACTTCTCAAATTGAGAAATTCTTTTATGCTCTATTCTGGCAATGTTTTTTTATCTTGAGGATTTAAGACGGCTGACTGATATTGTAGAGTTGTGTACTCTTGTTTTATTACATAACGGAATGGATAATTGTTAATTTGTCAGAACCCACATGAATGGGCAGAGGATTCAGTAGAACAGGGTAAGTAATAATGCAAGTGCCCAGATCATATCCACTTTAGGAATATATTTAGTCCCAAAATCAAAGGAGGTGTTTCATATAAAGGGCAGCCTTGTAACATCTCAGAAAGAAAGGCACAGGTTGTCCTTTGTACCCTGTGTCTGCAGCCAGTGAGGGGAAGAGCAGGTAGCGTCACTCACCCTCAGTATATCCTTGCAGTGGGGCAGGAGCTTTAGGCATTACTCACCCTCAGTAAATCCTTCCACTGGGGCAGCTAACATTCAGTAAGACAATGGGGGAAACAACCAATATATTCATTGATTTGGAAACCACCCTACAGGCGAGATTACTATTTATGGGGTAAGTGGCAGATTGTTAAATAAGTTCATAATGTTTCTCACTGTTTAATGACTTCCTTACACAGTAGATAAAAGCCATGACCAACTAGTGTTGAGATGCAAAGACAATAGCCTTTTATTTGAAAAATGTACCATGGGTACAATGTTTAATATCAGGAAGTTACAATATGCAACAAGTAGAGAACACAAGCTCCAGAAACATCCAGATATTGGCAGCTTGCCCCTATAAAAAAAATAAAACACACATTAGCCAGTCTAACAGTATATAAACATTAAATAGAATGTCCCATATCTGCAGTTATACAGCCAGCCTTCCCACTAAACACAAGACTCAGAGGATGCTGTATTCAGAGTGGAAAAGTAATCGTCAGTTATCGCATCGGACGGCACTTCCTATTCCATAGTCTCATCACACTACAGGATTAAATAGCACCATTAGCATCTAATCAATGGAATAGAATACTTACAATTTTAAAACTGTGGCAGATGCTTTGGCACTGAAAAAAAAAAAAAAGAAATGCAAACTTAACCCCTAGTGACAATGGTTTGCATTAATGTTAACGTCATCAGGATGTAGTCAGAAAGACATATGTCAACAAGAAACTTCTGCCGGTAATTCCAGCTATTTTATGTTATTTCATCATAAGACATCCTTTATTCTAAAGCAGTCCATTAACTAGGAAGTCACATTAGCAGTTATATAGAGGTTCTTAGAAACATCCTAAGTTTCCCAGGTGAGATGACCAAGTCATAGTAAATGTCAGTGTTCATTTGCACCACAAAATTATTAAAGTTATTCCACTTCAAATTAATGTTATTCATTAGTTATATTGAGCCTTCCATGTTTTAAGTATTGCATACCTTTTGCTTCTGAATCGTCTGTGTGCCAACAGCTCACCCACAAGTTCAAATGTAGGAACGCTGCTTGAAGAAACTGCTGGTACAAGGAAAAATCCAAAAGCACTATTAACCTTAGAGGCAGGTAAACATAGTACAGTAAAATGGTAGACAAGCTTAGAGGATGTGCATGGTCTGCTAAAACTAGATGTGCCCCACCAACAAGTTTTAAATTTCCAGGACACCATGCAAATATGCCATTCAGACCCTTAAACAACCCTGTAAAGCAGGGTCCTACTAGTGTATGCCAATGTTTATATCCTACTGAAGAAGGTTTGACATATGATCAACACTTGTTGACTTGCTAGTGCTATGCTAAGATTACAAGCATCAAGGGCCAGCCATTGTAACATGGGAGATAACCCATATACAAAACATCCTTAACAAGGCAGAACATTTTGTTCTAAGTGCCTTTGAAACTGTGCTCAGTCCCATATCCGCAAGATTCATCCAACAGTCTCCAGACAATAAGACTCATCATTGCACAGTCAAGATGTGCTTATCTTGAGATATCAAGTTTAGTTATAAGCCAAGTTTCCAAATGCTTATTTCCCCCACAATACTTCAAGTCCTATGACACCCACGTTTCATGAATTATGGGACACCGTGACATATGCACATTGGAGTCTTAAGAGATGATCCACAAACAATGTTTGCCACGCTAGTGCTGGAGTAGACTAGGACTCCATGAAAGGAGAGATGCCTAGTCTGCATAAACTCCATAAGCCATCGAGTGGGCAACATGAAAATTAAGTTTATATGATAAGTGGTGTCCCTTTAACATTTCTAAAAACAATGATCCAAGACACCAAAAGCCATAAATATGTATGCAGGGCAAGAGTCACTGAACAGAAAACAAATTACAAGTTGCCAACTGAAGTGACATTTTTTCAGTGAGATTTTACCTCAAGGCATGCCATGTAGTTGGTCCGCCTCAGCTCTTTCCCTGCAAAGAAGAAAAAGGGTTTAAGTTTCTCACTTCAGTTAGCTTGCAATATACTAGATGTGCCATACAAATTGAGCAGTATCAACTTGTTACAATCCATTTAATCTGGCCAGTTTAATAAGGAAAACATGTCAATACAATACAGCATTGTAAGAGGGTTGAGTGACAGCTTGTAGAAACAAGAAAACACAACCTGTCAAAGCCCCTCAGTTTTTCTAGCATGCTGTTGGAGAACCTGCTGCCATAGTCGGTTGCAGCCCTCGGTTAACATGCGTTAGCAAGGTGGGAGCCATCAAGAACCTAGGATATTGCAATACGAGTACTCAGTAACGTAGAATGGCAAAAGGCAGGACACCAGTGTAAGTGCAGCCATTAGGACAAGGCCACGTGTCCCAGTAACTAAAAAGGCAAGTACTTAGTGGGTCCCACTGCTGCAAGCCTGTACTAGCAACTTCATATCTGGTCAATGGGCCATAACTTAGACGTCTTACAGCAGATTAAAGGACATAGTTTTCAATATTTGAAACTAAGCAGCCATCGTATAGCAGTTTACAAAAGTTTGCCATTAGACACATTGAGTTTCCTTAAAGGAACAGTCCATTCCAAATAATTTGTCTTATTGAATGCATTCAAGTTCCAAAATTAAACCCATCTCATCAAACTCTGCCTCTGGTCATCACCAAGTGTGGAAAGAATATGTTAAATTCTTGCACATGCTCAGTAACACAAAGCAGCTAAACGCATGTCCTTCAGGCATTGTCAAAATATAGATTTGCCATCATGGTCTTCCAACATGTGCAACTTTATATGCCAATGATTCCTAGACAATGTATAAAGGAAAGTTTTACTCTCTAACACCAATATCGCCTAAACGCAGACATTGGAGTACGTGGCTCCAATATGCTCTTAGGACAAAAGCTTTGTTGAGTCCTTAAACTTCTCAATGCAATTTTAGACTATTACATCGCTTTTAATGCTCATACTAACCAGAGAGTCAAAATGCTTTATAGCTTGGCTGGTTACACAGATTCCAAGTGGTTACCTGCAACAGAACAAAATGAGGTAAGAATTTACATTTGACCATAAGTTGCTATCATAGGATGTTTGCAATGACGCACTACTGCACAAAAACCCTGAGCATGTCACTTTCTGAAATGTTGCTAGTCAGTGACAGTTACACTGAACACTGAGCAGCGACCGTCAAGAAAGCATTACTCTTGGCTCACTTCTATCCACACCAGCTATGAAAATGCTGCCATGGCTTGGATTGGGGCCGTGTAAGACATGAGGTTACCGCCACCTAGTGGCAGAAAGGCGTTAATAGATTCGGATCATTGAAACGAAATAGTTAAAATATTCACACCCATCTATTCCATAACGGAGAATTACATACAAGATCGTTATAACTGGTACTAGGGGGTCAGAAAAAGGGTTTGAATTACAGACAATATCTGCACATCGCGGGGGGGACAAGTCTCACTTAAATTATAACAGAATCAGTAACAGTTACCGCATTGGACAAATATAATTACCTGGAACACGCAGGGAAGGATTACGCACGGAAGCACCATTCCTATACCGTACACGGCGGTAAACTGAAAACATACCAAAAAAACGGATTCGTTAAGAACAAGTCACGCATGCGCAGTATTACCTCCAGGCAAGAGACACATGCATCTTAACAGAAATAAAGTTATTTGAACAGTTTATCATGTAAATACGTTGTATTTCCCCGTAATGTTGCTGACTTCTGGCACAAATAAGCCCGAGCAGCGACCGTCAGTGGAAACAAGACTCAATCTGGGCCTCTGTTTGACCACGTTAGTTACACAAAGCACTAACCCGGCTTCGATCAGGGCCTGCGAGGACGAAGTCGTAAACACGCTACCAATATTTACCTTGTGTATCTGGCAAAGAGGTGGAAGAGAAAAGCCGGCATACACGAGGCATGACGGCTTACACTCAAGGCGGATGGCTAAGGATTGCCATCCAGCAATAGCGAGCTCTTCCCACATGCATGGCTGCACAGTCGGAACACGAGAGAACGAGATCACCCAGTCCTCGTCCCTTTATACCTCTGGAGCGCGCGTTTCCTGACGTGGTTTCATTGGTTGGTCCCGTCAGACTAGCGAGAAATGCATTATGGGTGTTGTAGTTTGATTAGACGTTCCGCAAAAGCGACCCCCCCCAAAAAAAAAAACAAAACAAAAAGACTGAAAAAGAATGGTTTGGTTGTAAGGGTTGCCAGGAGAAAGCCTCTATGGCGGCACAGCTTAGGGGGATGATGTGGGCTTGTTTTGCAGCAACAGGACCTGCAAACCTTGCAGTTATTGAGTCGACCATGAACTCTTCTGTAAACCAGAACATATAAGTGCTCTAGTCAAATGTGAGGCCATCTGTCCGAAAGCTAAAGCTTGGATGAAATCGGGTCATGCAACAGGACGATGATCCCAACTACACCAGTAAATCTACAACAAAATGGCTGAAAAAGAAAAGAATCAAGGTGTTGTAATGGCCCAGTCAAAGTCCAGACCTTAACCCGTTTGAAATGCTGTGGCAGGACCTTAAGAGAGCTGTGCATACGCAAATGTCTGCAAACCTGATCTGAAGCAATGCTGTAAAGAAGAGAGGGCTAACTTTTCTCCACAATGATGTGAGAGACTGATAAAGAAAACGATTACTTCAAATTATTGCTGCTAAACATGGTTCTACAAGCTATTGAATCACAAGGTGTACTTAATTTTGCACACGTAGCTTCTCCATTTTGGCTTGATTTTTGTTTAATACCATATCTCCCCATGAATAAGACGCCCCCGTGTAATTTTGGGGCCCGAAATTTGAAATAAATGTATTATAAAATTCATACTCATCCTCATCACTCCCATCCCCTATATTAAACCTAAAAACCCCATCAACAATAACTGCCCCTAAATTAACCCTAAAGGCCCCATTAACCATAACCGCTCCTAAATTAACCCTAAAGACCCCATCAACCATAACTGACCCTAAATTAACCCTAAACACTCCATTAACGATAACAGCCCCTAAATTAACCCCCACTTCCCCTAACTTTCAGCAGCCCAAATATTAATTTTATACTTACTGCTGTCTGAGCAGTGAGGATGCCATCAGGAAAGGGGCGGGACCAACCAGCAGTGAGTCAGAAGGGGCGGGGCCAAATTGGCAGTATGGCTGCAGGGAGGTACTGGGAAGTATCGTAGTAATAACCACTGTATAAGAAGCACCCAGTTTTTAGACCCCACATTTTTCGAAAAAAAATACATGGGGAAAATATGGTAAATCATGTCATGTCATGTGTTGTTGTTCATTTGAGGTCGTATTTACCTAAATTTACACCTGCTAAGGACAGATTATTATTTCACATGACTGTATGTCTTGTGTTAAAATGTAGTGGACGCTATTGCTGGAGGTCAGTGGCAGAGGCTGTCTTGGATGCCCTGTGGTAATACGATTGTGGCATTTTAGGAGTTAATGTTCTGTGCCTTAAGTCCCCACAAGCTTATGGGAACCAGCCCTGACCCTCCCCTGCTGCACTAATGCTTCATTAGAGCAATCGTGCAGCGTTCATATTTGCTGCATTCACTGATTTTAGAAGTTAATGTTTGTAGGGAGAAAATCACAGTCCATGTTGTGCTTCTGTGGAGGACCAGCATTGAGTTGCTTCCAGGTCAATTGCTGTCAGTTAGTTGCTGGATCACCACAACAGGAGGAAGAAACAAGGCAGGCATAAAGACCTCTCTCTCTCTACAGTCTTCCGTGATCAACCGTCATTTTCAGCACTCATCCAGAAGAGAGAGTACTCTGGCAAAGATTCAGATGCAAAGGTCTTCTGACCCGCTGCTCTTCACCATTGCTTCAGACATAATCAAAATGTTTGAGATCTGGTTTGGCAGAGGTAGTGTGGAGCTGAAAGAGACTAAATAAAGAGCCAGGGACAAGTTATTTTTCTGCGCAATAAGGTTCTTCCTGTGCTGCAGTACGTGGCTCAGGCATGGCCCTTGTTCGCTACAGTCAGTTGAGCCATCACTAGGACAGTTTTTTGCTTCATCCAAAACGGACAAAGTAACGTGCACATTCTTGTATAAGGGCCCTTCAAAGGGTAGCAAAGGAGTGCCTAACATAGACCCTCATGTGCAACTGGGTGGCTATGACACTGAGAGAATGTCTATTTCTTTATTCTTTTAAGGTTGTATGCTCCCCTTTCTGAACAAATGGTACAGAAAAGTGCCACTTTTAACCCTTTTCCTTGCAACTGGAATACATCCTAGTTTCACTCGGATGTTAAACTTTGTGAGTGGAACACCAAATGGAGGGGATGAAACTGGACTTGCAGTCACCTAGGGTGATCAATAAACGCATCAGAACCAAGGACATTATGGAGCAGATTCCAAGGCTCCCTGGTGCCACAGCAAAGACTATTTGGACTAAAATGGCATCAAGCAGGTTGGCCATTAGACACAAGGTCATTGGATGATCATCCAGGTAGTACTCCCTCTAAGGACATTCATGCATGCCAGAGAGCTGTGCAGCTATAGACAACATAGCTGAGGAGACTTCACTACATTTGTTCTGGCAGTGTCCAGCAATTGCATAGGCTTTGCTGGGATCCATGGAAAATTAATTCAAATACTCAATGTAGAGGGAGTTTCTCTACTAGTACTCTGTTCTGTGTGTAACTTATTCACTGTCCTAGACTGCCATATCTTGATCCTCAGCTTGCTTAAAGACTGCTCCACTATTGACAGTCTCAAAGAGGAAGACTGACCTCCACACCACCTCTCATCCCCTCAGCTCCAGGCGTAATTCCTGCCATGTTACCACAATTTCTCTGCACCCCTGGAACTATTTACATTTTCTTATTGTTCTTATAACTGTTTCTTCTTTAAGGTGTATTACAGACTCATGTATAAATGATTGTTGGTGCTGTGCTACAACAGTAGAAAGAGCATATAAATGTTGGCTTCTTATTGCCGAAATTGAGAACTGATCTGCGGAAGTGGTCGGTTCCTCATATCTATATCAGAGAATACATGTTGTCAAAATGAATTTGTTACCCTGGCTTTTATATTCCAAACAATTGGCAAAAAATACCCAAATTTGCTATGACCATTTTAACGCTACCTGGCATTGATTCTAGAGGTTAGTGCAGGGTTTTACAATCTACATTATTCCAGAAGCCCAGAGAGCGTCTAGGGATGTCACAATGTGTTTTGCATTTTCCCTTTTCAAATATTCCAGATATTAAATGAGGTTGAGGTCCAGTAATTGTGATGGGAATCCATGTAAATCAGCACTCCTTGCTCTTCCTTCCTGACAGCTTCAATACATGTTTAGGATCATTGCACTGCTGAAAAATGAATCCTGTCCCACACAACTTTAAGCCAGAATGGCTATACTGCAGTATGGAGTGGTACTCCACAGGGAATTTTCAGTCTTCCACTGTGAAATAGCTGGACTTTGGCCCATGTTAAACATTTATACTTATAAGACCACTTCTCTCTCACAAAGGCCACGCTTTGTCTCAGGAGAACAATTTGTCCTCAAACTGTTTCATTAAGCTCTTCTGACAAAAATTATTTCAACTGATTTCCTTCAAAGGTCCTAACATTTGTTCTAGTTGTACAACTAGCAGGACCATACCATACTTCTCAGCAGTCCTGTTTCTCACAGTCCTGGCTTTTGCAGGCAGTTTGGATCATGGGCAGGTGGGGGGTCCTCTAATCTGCCTTGACTGGCCCATGGGGTGAAAAGAAAAGACAGTCTGTGGCTATCAGGGTAAGACAAGCAGGTGGCCATTCCACCCACATCCAAGTGAGCCATGGCCCTTGTCACCAAGCCCTATTTGCCACCCTGAGACATGGATCTAAGCTTCCATGAGATTATCTTTTAAACCACATGTTTAAAAGTTACACTGGAGTTAAACTGGAGGGAAACAACATACCAGGTACCACTGCATCAAGTAGCTACAACACATCATTGGAGCCAGATTAACACATCCCCATCCAAGCAGTCCTCTCCTATTGTCTCACTTCCCCCTCAACGATTAGACCAGGGGTGTCCAAGTTTTTTCTGCAGTGGGCCACTTCATCAGAATTGTATACGTGCGAAGGCCGCACTCATTTTTCACTGTGCGAAAATATGGCCTTTAATAAAATATGCAGATTAAAATAAATGACACAAAACCTTTACTTTTCCTCTCACTAATTTCTGGGCCTAGAAAGTTTTGTGACTACAAATTCAGGATTCTGGAAAAATTAAACAGTTCTATTTATCCTAGGGATACAAGGAAATGAAAATTCTGGACCAAAACCGAAAATTTGGGGTTCACTTAGCCAAAACAACCCCCCCCACCTTTAAACATAATAAAAAATCCAACACTTTTAATAAAAGTAAATTACACACCACAATTGTACAAAAGATTTAATAACATTTAACATTTAATTCATGGAAAAGCCTGTGATTACCATTCTCCCCACAGACTGCAGTACTGCGACCCCCTACTGGGCTGAGGTGGGCCGAGTGCAAATACTGAGCCGTGTGCAAAGGAGGACCTGATGGAGAACTTTGTGTGGCTTGTTGTGTCTATTGTATGTAAATTACCCCTTGTACTGTTTAACCCCTTAACGTCCATTGACGGGTCAGGCACGTCACGCAAAAATGGTCACATAACGACCTATGACATGCCCGACATGTCATTTCATTAAAACAAGCTTGATCTATGATCCCTTTGTTCGTTTAAACCGTTTTGCTGTAATGCATTCAGCAACACCGAGATCAGCATCAGGGACCATGTCTGGCCCCTCCCCAGGGCGTCAACATCCGCCATACACTGTATGGCTGGGGACGCCCGTTTTAAAAGAGTTTAGCTTAGTTTAAACTTCAATGGTGTTGCTGAAATGCCTCGATCAAGATATTTAAAAAATAAATATTTACGAAATATTTACAGGTGAAAGCAGACAGGTGAACAGACTGGATGTGATAAAGGAGAGGGTGGAGTCACTGGGTGCCATCCAGAATGCAGAGAACCGGTTTGGAAATAGGATGGGCATAGAGGTGGTGCTAGAAACAAAAACAAGATATTAGTTTGCCAGAAGAGGTGTAGACTGACAAGAAGATGTAGAACTGAACCACAAGGTTCAGTTAAAGAGCTATAGAAGAGGACACTAAAGGTATAGCCCAAGATATTGGCAAGAGGTGAATTGGGCCACAAGTGAGCCATGTCACAGCTACTATACAAATACACAGTTTTCAGGGGAAAGTTTGGTCAATAGAAGGAATGAGTAAGGTGAAGCTAGCTTTTGGAAGCTGTTCGGTTGAAGATGCTGGTCCGTTTAGCATACATAAAATTTGTCATGCCATTTCTTTTGCCCCCCCAAACTACACTTGTCCCCTTAATGACACAGTGAGCACAATGTCCCTGATACTCTGGAAAACTTATTGATGTCTGCAACTGATAGGAAAAGGTCAATCAGTGTTATAGCTGTGCCATTATATATCAATAAATATCTTAAAAATTTACTTTACCAAAGCAAATATCATTTTATTAGGAAAAGACACAAACATATAAAAAAAGAATACTTTATTAGGCCTTAAAAATGAAAAAAAAAAAAAAAAAAAACAATCAAAAATTACATCAGTGACCAGCCACAAAGTAACACTAAAAAATGGAATGTTTATTTTTTGCTCTCCAAAGTGTGCAGGTAATTTATTCCTTCCATTTGAGATGGTCCAGGGATCAAAACATCCAGAGAGACCCCTTATATCTTGTCCTAGTATATACATGATTTGCGTAAAATACTTATAAAGGGCTTTTCGTCACCTTCAGCACGTTTCAAACCTACATAAGGTTTTACCTATCTCATTTCAACAGAATGCGGCTCACCAGAATTTACACAATTTATACACCACCCCATCACACATCTCTAGATAATACAATATAAAAAATGTAAAAGGAAAAGTTGATTACTGTGGGTTAAGTTTAAAATATGATTTTGGAAGTTCTAGTTTTTTTTCCACCCCAGCAACAAATGAGCTGTTAATTCGACTGGATATTCCATAGGCGTATATAAAGAGGTTTTTAGATACTTTTAGTGGACATTTACGTAGCAAGATGCAAACTTAAATAACTATACATCTAACCCTATAAACATTGGCACTGAAAATGTATCACAATAATCTTTAAAACAATCTAACCTTGAGCACATACAGCAAAAGATTTTCCATCCAATTTATTTTTGAAAATAAGATGGGCTGGCCCTAAACCCATTGGGCTGTCATTAAGGGGTTAATCACTGTCTGCTCAATTACCACCTTCGTTAGAAGAGACAGCAAAGCCTCCAACCCATGAGAAAACTGAGGACTTGGTTTGACATATCTGGATCCAGTTAGGATGCCGTTCCCATTTTAAAACCAGCGAGACACTATGTGTGTGATATATAATATATATCGCAAAAACCTCCATTTTCTAGAAAAGCTGTACTACCGCTATTAATCTTTAAAATAAATACTGTAGCCGATTACTACCCAATGACATCTTTCTAATGAAGGAAGATGAAAATGAATGCATATTAAGATAAATGTTTATTTAAAACATCAGTGTGCAGTCTTTATGATGGAAAAAATAACTAGAGTATAACAAAATGATGTAACCATTCAAAGTTCCACTCCATCAGGAAAACAAGGTTCGTACGAAGACTTGAAAATTAATGCTTGGTTGATGGTTGGTCTGGTAAAAGTTCATTCAGAGATACTTGTAATTCACTATAAATATATATGTCATCATTAAGTGTAAATTCATTCCTCACACTTCTGAAGTCTATAACTACAAAGTGGGCGCAGGGACTCCCGGTGTAGCCTGACGAGGTAGATTATACATGACCCCCAAGAACTGGTCTGCGATTCGGCCAGCCTCCCTCAATCCACTCAGGAGCGCTCCATGGACAGTTGCAGGGTAGTTCCGAATCGTGTGTTCCCCAGCAAAGAAAAGTCGTGGAATGGGCTAAAAGATAAATATAATGCAAACTTTGCTTGTTTTTCCTCAAAAAAAACATTAGATGTCCGTGTAAAATGAATATGAAAGAGTGAAACTTCATGAACAATCTATACAGATGGAGAGGTGGTACGTGGCGGGAGATAGATAAAGAGGGAGGCCATTGAAGTATGTAAAATAGAGTTAGGATAAATTGCATTAAATGTATTAACTTAAGGATTTATCTGTGTGTTTTTAAAGAATGTGTGAATGTTTAGTCGTGTTTCTGCTTAATTCACCTGTGGCGCTCCAGGAATCGCAGGTCCAGGAGTTATTGGTTGAGCCATCAAATCATAATCATTCCCAGAAGATCCAGCTGCTACATATGAATAAGATCCACGGGCCCATGGGTCAGCACGCCAGCGGCTAACAACAGTTTCTTTTGGCTATTGGAGAGTGGACAATAGAAGTCATTTGTTAAGATCTGTTATGCGGTTTTAAAAAACAAAGAAAAACCCACAGGACCACCGAGTTAGAGATTACACATCATATATGGTTGCAAGGATGATGTTGTGCATCACTCTAAATTGCAAAGCTATCCAAATTGCAAGATTCATGGTTATCGCTTGTATGTTATAACATTCTCTTGTCCACAAGAACTTGCTACAGTACATTATTTAAAACTCCAAAAGAGGGGGCGAGACCCTCCTGTTACCGGACCCAAATTAATTTTTTGGCGTCCTTAATATATATACATAGGTACACCGCAAGACAGAGCCTATGAGGTTTAACCCCTTCAGTCACAGGGGTTTTCATAACCAACAAGGCCAAAAAAGTGTAATTTTTACCATGTTTGTTAATGATGGGGACATCATACTTTTTTTTTTTGCTAGTGACGTCATGGTGACATCACTGGGCTTCCAATCATTCTTTTTAAATTTAATTTGCATTTAGTTTTGCCTTAATTTTCTCCCTCTCCACAATATGATCAGCAAGCAGGGTTCCAAAGCCCTGTACTGCTTTCCTAGCCTCAAGCGAACATCCGGTGGGTGTCAGCAGTGCCACCTACCGAAAGGAAATGCCTGATCGCCTGATCCTTGAATGATCGTGTACTGATGCTCGTGGCGAGCACTGCTTCACAAGTTCAGCTAGCAAAATCTGCTGATCTCCCACAAAAGCAGCAGAGAGATAACCCTAAGGTTGCAACAAAGTCAGGACATACCTGTATATGTCCTAACAGGCTTCTTGCCACAACCTTTACAGGATGTACAGGTCCTAATGGGACTGAAAGGCTTAATCCTTAAAAAAATGTTTTCATAATTTACAAGGACGCAACAATTCTATTGTCTTTCTGGCTATTGTGCAGCGGTGCTGGGGTGACAGATATTAATTAACTTGGGGAGAGAGAAAAAAGAATTGTGCAAGGACGACAGCACCACAGGTCCAATGGCTGCAAAGCTGGGGATCGCCACAGAATGTTCACAATTTAAAAACATAGAAAACCTAGGAGATAGAAAGATTCCCGATTTACATTCCAACAAAAAGTACTTTGGATAATATGTTGTTTTCTTCTAAACAACTTAAGCAGAATTGTAAAGTAAACAGCACTTTATTAAGATGCACCAATAGAAATATAGTAAAAGGTCTAAGTAGCTGGCATTGGAAGGAATACAGTATCAATTATTCTACGACATTTTGAAGATAAACATTAAAAAGTACCTGTGGAACCGCGCTGCTTCCAAATATCCCTTTGAGAATGGCCAAGCAGCGTCCAACTATAACGTCATCGCTGATATTTTCCATTATACCTGCAGCTTCACCCGCCACCAGGGCCAGCAGAATTGGTGCTATTGCCAAAAGAACAATGCATTGAATATGTTATATTTTTTCCTTAATATATGAACTTGAAATGTACTCTAACCTTCATCGTGGGTTTCATATCTTGATGCGAACAATAATTAAATTTTCCTTATGTAACTACCAAAACTAGAGGTATGAAAAGTAAAAAACCTTTAGTGGCAATCCACCACAAAGCTTTGGAAATGAACATGCAATAGAGAATAATAATTTCTAAAAATCTGTCCACCGTCCCGTCCACTGTCCTGCTAGAGGAGGTCAAATTAATTGGCAGGTTTCAGGTTCACAAAAGGGACTTAACTACAACATGAAGACAAGTGCAGCCCTCTGGCAACAGCTTCGTGTTCTACATTGGTTTGGATAATAAATCTAATATAATCCTTTAAATACTAGAGGGAATACACAGCTCTTACATGTGACATTTTAAGTGACTGCTGCGATGAAAAACAGTCAACATGATCTTGTTTTTATCACCAGAAGGTGACACATTTACATCAGTCGAATGCTTTTACATCTTCCCATAGATGAAAACAGCCTGTCACAAAAGAGCGAGAAAAGAAGTAAATACATACCCTTGTAGAGATTCCAAAACAGGAAAAGCTCGCCTCTGCTAGCTGTGGTGCTACCGACATGACCAAATAAGTTTACCGTTTGATCCCAAAACACTCGGTCAAAGCACAGCACAACCTGGAATGTTAATAAACGGATGTTGATTTTTTTAAGTTTATTTTGCATTACAATATATTCCATGACATTCCTTACAGCCCTGTATAAATGTGAACATTGGCTATAGGTCATTTTACTAAAACAGAGAAAAACTGCACATGACAACCGTGTGTTTCTATCGGACAGTTACCTTGTTTAAGTTCCCAAAGCCCATTCTTTGCACCGCTGACGTCTTCCACTCTGGAAGTGGGGGGACAAACTGGACCGCAGGAGGCTGTTGTTTTAGGACACCCAGGGGAAGGGTACACAGTACAGCATCACACTTGTATATGAAGGTCTGGCTTGTAGACCGCGTGTTCACAGCAATCACCTCGCAGCCTAGAAAAATTGGCAAGTATTGGAAAATGCATTATAAATTATGTTCTACATACATTTCTAGGCAAAGATAAAAAAAATAGCTATACTCCACTATTCCACCACGACGTATTTGCTGGTGTTTTATGAATAATTAGACTACAACCCCTGTCAAACGTCTCCAAGCTGCTGGAGAGAAAGGGAACGCATAGCAGCGCAGGAAACAGACAACGTGCTCACATTCATTTTAATCTAGCATTATTTTCTGAAAATAAAGTACCAGTGTGTTTACGGTGAGCTGTAAGGGATGACTTGAAACAAACTACGCATTAAGCAGGGCCAATTCAGCTCCTTTATGCAGAAGATCTCAGTGTTAACCCTACATAGCACATGGGGAGAATTAGATTGTTTTTTGTTCTCAATGTTGGACTAATAAAACACCCGTTCATTTATTTTGATTGCTATTACATACCAGATGCTGTGTAGCGCACTTGTCGGACAGCTGTATTTAGCTTGATGTCTAATCCTTCCGCCAGTGCCACAGGAACACAAGAATAACCATTGCGAACGGTTAAATGGCTGCCGGTGAACTCAAAATCATCATCCTTAGAAAGCAGACCAAAAAAATATATATATTAAAAGGAGTGAAGGAGTGTTGGTATCTAGACAGCATCATAGCCTCAGACTTGGTTTGCTTTTTACTTTTTAAACACACAACATTAGTCATCCTTTGCACTGCAAGCCTCCATCTTTAACATCAACAGTATTTTGGCCCAGATTTGAAGTCGAAATTAGGACAGAGATTGTGCATTTACACACCATAAATTTTACCAGATCACAAAGAATGATTAAACAAAAAGACAGGATATACCTGATCCCAGTGCTTCAAGGAGAGCGTGGACAATGGTGTTGCATTAGCAAATTCTAAGTTTGCAAAATGCCAGTCAAGTATTTGCCTGTCTCGTGAGGACAAGTAAACATCACTGAAAGAAAAACAAACAGGACAAAGATAAATACATACAAAAGTTTTAGAGTTATGCCTTACCATTCATTTTTTTTCTGACAAATAACGGCTATTTCACTTATTCTTACCTTGGAGGGTTGGCTTCAAGTTCCTGCAATTTCTCCTCTAGTTTAACCTGGGACTCTGATAATTGATCATATTCCTAAAGAACAGAAACAAAACCTCACGCTTTAGAGAACTCAGAGCATCCCGCGTAAGCAAACATTCTGCAGATCTATATATAATAACCGGTACCTTGATAAGTGCGTTTAAGTCCCTGAGTTTGCTTTTAACCAGGAACTCAGCTGTAATGTCTCTTGGAGGTTTCACCTCTGAGGCCTCTTTATACTGCTGATGAAGCTCCTTGATCTTCTCTTTCAAGTTGACCATCTGTTAACATTAAAAGAAGAGTGTGAATACAACTACGGAGTTAATAAAGAATTTTCCAGATGACAGTTAAGACAAATCAAAACACATTCACAAGGTTCGAAAGGAAACAAAAAACTGTTTGAATCGTGTGCTATGCAACTAAAACATTTTAATGTAAAAAGTCACTCGAATTCCCCACCAAAAACTTGTGACATAAGGTACGATGGTTTGGTTGCATGTTTTGCATGTGCCCCGTATCTAGCGTAGGTGAAAGTCAATGCTAATTAAATTCAACGGAGGCAACACACTGGTATTACAAAAAGGGCAGAAAGCAAGCAAATTTTTGTTTTAGATTAGCACTAAACATTTTGGTCAACAACTCTAATAATCCTTTATGTCTTACAAAAGTGAGTATCAAACACGTCCACCATGAATGATTACATGTAATTAACCTGATATCTAGCATGGCCTGGCTGACACACCAAGGCCCAGCTATAACAACACAACTACAGGGCAAATTACACCAATGCTCCTTCATATGGGCAATTACTTACTATGTCAACTGGAACTACTTATTCAGTAAATCAGCACAAATTACATTTTCTATTAAAAGGTCGTCAATTTAGCAACTCTTTTCTACACAAATACTAAAAAAAAAAAAAAAAAAAAAAAACCTATTCCCCCACCCCCAAAAAAACATCTAACTTTGCATCAACAAATAAGTATACTGTAAAAAAGTGACTATACCTTATTTAACAGGTCTCTTAGTTCCTCTTGAGTTTTCACAATTTTTTTCCAGTGTTCAATTTGTTCATCTTTCACATGTTTTTCCTGCAGTCTTAAGAAACAGAAAGGAAATATTGGGATCATTTTTATTATAAAGCAAAACTGTCCTTAAAAGCCCGTTTAATCCTCCATGACATTGCATGCCATGAAAACATTCAGGCCACATTAAATCTACCATGACAGCATACCGTTAACCTATTCTTGACAGAAGTGATGTTACATCATATCAGTAAGCTAGCAACATCCCTGGCACTGTAAAGCCATAGGATGTACTATTACATCTTTGGTCATCTAGGGCTTGTTTCCAAGGATGTAATAGTACGTCACAAATTGGATGTTAAGCAGAAAACACTCTAATTTCTGTCGGCTTAAGCAATAAAACAAAATAAAACCTACTGTATAACAACCTCCAGTGCCTGCCCGAGTGACACAGGCTTGTTGTTAAGAATATTGAAGTCCAACTGATGGCTGAGGTAGGATGTCGCTTCCAGGAGTCTGTTGAATTCTTGTTCCACCATCTCATCTTTCTCTTTGGGTACCTGAAGCTCAAGTTTGAACACATACTTACAATTTGGGCTCTACTTAAATACAGCAAATAGAATATATCAAAGGGAAAAATGCTTATCAGAGAGGTCATATCAACTTACAGCTTGTCCATTTGCTTCATAAAGAGGGCATTTTTGTTTGATTTTTGCAAGTTCCATGTTTACTTGTTTACTAATTACAGCCATTGGATTGCCACCTAAAACAATGAAACATTTAACAGATGTCAAATGCAACTTGTTACTCAAGCATACAAAAAACAGATACATCTTGGAACAAAAACTATGTATTCTCTATACCGATTTAACATTGGTTACATTTTCTTTTCATAGATGGTTAATATATAGCACTTACCAAGGCCTGTGACCACCATCGCACCTAAGTCAGCAACGTAATTTCCTTTACGGAAAGTGGCGACTCTTCCTCCGACGCGGTCCTATTATTTTTGGTTTTAAAAATAAAATACATGGAAAACATAATATTCTCACTTAGCTGGATCTTATATAAAATAGATGAAAGTTTGTCTGCTACGCTACCAGTATCATCAAATGAAAAAATAACCAATAATCAATCTTCCAAATGAATAGGTACTTACTCTGGCCTCCAGGACAGTTACATCCATGCCAAAGCTCTGCAACTGTCGGGCTGCAGCCAGGCCAGACACCCCTGCACCAATGATTATTACTTTACCGTTTTTCTTGGCTAAAGAATACAGAGACATAAGAATCAGAACCAAGGACAACATGGTACACGACAATGACATTGACACCACAACTACCATTTGTAACCATTTCTAGATAGGTCTTAATGAAAGCATTGGAAAAATACACTTACTTGGCAAAGGTTTCAGTCTTTTGTAGATTCCAAAATTTATTAAACCATGCCTTTCAAGGTAGCAATGTACTCTGTGGACAAGCACCGAATCACCTGCAACAAATGAATATAGTAAAACTTTTTATTCTAAAAAAAAAAAAAGAAAAAAAAAAGATCTTCCAATTACATGTGTACTTGACTATTGAGGATTATAACAATATTATCAATACATTCTTACTTAGTGATTTCTACAGCGCAATTCCACAGAACTGTACAATACATCTAAATAAAGAAAAAACAGAGACAAGGTCCTTCTATGTATAACAATCTGGGTACCTCTCAAAAACACTGCTAAGGATTGAGTCTGATTATCATGGGTACAGATATGTAGGCTTATGGAAGACAACTGAAATATATTTCTTAACCAGGGGTTCATTTTTTTTTCCCCCCTGTGTGTTCCCTTCATGACGATGGCTATTTTAACATTTCTGTGATATTTGTGTTTAGCTGTAAACTTTCTTTAGATACCATTTTTTTATCATATCTAATTTAATAAACGAAAAAATATGGCAGAAATTGGTAAAACAAAAAGCATTTTACTCATCTACAAAAAAAAGCTAATGAAAAGCATGCTAAATAGATTCTGCTATTTGACCTGAGTTTAGAAATACCCAATGTTTTTATGGTTTTTTTTGCAAGCTTTAGGCTAGGTTTCCACTTGGGTTTTTTTTGCTAAAAACGCCTATAGCGCCACCTGGCGTTTTTTTGGTGAAAAACGCTGCAGCCAGATGTTAGCTGTTCTTCAATAGGAAATCGCAAAATGCCATTTCCACTTGGCGTTTTTCTGTTTGGCGTTTTTTCAGTCCTGTTTGGCGTTTTTCTGCTTTTTTGGGCTCTGTGGCAGTTTTTCAAAACTGCAGCATGTTGACACTCTGGCGTTTTTTGCAAGAAATCTTGGCTTTTTTCTCCAATAGAAGTCTATGGGAGAGAAAAAACGCCATGAAAAAGCCATGTGGGTTTTTGCCTTGGCGTTTTTTATGGCGTTTTTTCCACAGTTACAATGCAGAGGATGGACCCAGTATCTGTGTGTCCTATGAGAAATAGGCTGGAAACAAACAGTTTCACACAAAACAAAGTCCTGGACTGGTTCATATTGAATTCTACACCATTTGGAACAAACATGCCATTACAAACAAACATACGCGACCGGATCCTGCGTGCCAAAAGCAACATCAAACAATTTGCACCATCATTTGGGGCCAATCTTCCCAGAGGAGCAGACATTCGAAATAAAGCATGCCTTACAAACCACAGAAAAGAGACAAAAGGGTCTACCAAGTAAATGACATCAGGAGAGGGCAGATACTTGCCATTTATCCTAATCCCTTTTAGCTGAAAAACTGTAAAGGGAAAAAAAACTGCCTAAGGTCAAAAAAAGCAATTTCCAAAAAGGCTAAAACGCCAGAAAAAACTGCAGAAAAAACGCCAAAACGCAGGTAAATGCAGTGGCAGTTTTCTTGGCAGTTTTCCTGGCGTTTTTCATCAGGAAAAAAACGCCGGACAAAAACCCAAGTGGAAACCTAGCCTTAGGGCAATACGTACAAGTAGCAAATTGCTATTTAAAAATATTTTTTTTCTTCAAATTTGGTCATCCTGCACCCATATACTATTTGGGACATGTTTAAAGATGGCCAATTCAATGTACCTTACCAAACCATATATTTTTGAAAACTAGACTCCCCTGGTTATTTCAACTGGTGGTGTTTTAACACTTGCCATGCACTCATTCTACCAACGGCCTTTGCGTGGTAGAAATTTTACAGATCCTGGTCACCCCAGTTCGGTTCTTCCGTATATTACTGCAAACTACTGTGTCAAAACAATAAAGTAGCTTGAACAAAGGGACACTTGTGTAAAAGTTATCTACATGCAAGTGGTACCCTTTGCCCATAAGGGGAGACATTAGATCTTGGCACTGGTTCCTAGATGTTCTGAGCAACCTGGAGAGTTGAGGTGGCTATCCTTCATACACCTGGAATGCTGGAGTATACCCAATCTCGCCCTCACAGCCTATACACCTACACTCCATACCTGGAGCAAAAGGAATCTACTGCTTGAATTCCAACCTTTCCTCATACTTAACCAGGGATTCATCATTAATTGTTTTCTAAGCTCATTTAACCCCAGGCACAGCAATTGTCACTAACTGTATGCATTTCTGCGGCACTTCAATTTTTCGGAAGTTTAACATACACTAGAATAAACTTGGCAGAAATCTAGTAATCTAGGGGCCGTAACCCATGTGTATTTTTTGTGAGATAGATATATACACACACAAAAAACAAAACATTCACTTACTATTGTAGGGCGCTTCCAGCTGTTGAAGTGTTGCCTCAAATGTAAGTTGAACCTTTGGATTGTCCAACCACAACTGTAACTATTTTAGACAAAAGAAGAAAATGTGTTTCCCCATCAAAACTTAAAGTTACTTAACCCAGTCCATTGCACTTTAAAAAAAACAAAAACATCCAACTATTCATAATACGATAATAATGAATCAGCAAAAGACAACAGCAAAATTACAGGCATTGTAATGAATACAACGTGGCTTGTCTGTTTCAGCTAAGGTAAATAAGCTTAAGGCTGGCAACAATTCCACAAAATACCATAGGTAGTAAAACGTACCAACCCTACTATTCCAAGAGACAAACTATATCGTAACAAATAAGTATTTTAGTAGTTATATCCTATAAATAGCACACAAAGGGAATTACTTACAGTTCGATTTCGGATATAAAGGAAAACCTTCTGGGTTGGCTGAGGGCCACTGATGATGTCTGGGAAGCATGCTGCTTCTTGGGAGGTCATTCGGTCATGTGGAAGCCTACTCTGGAATGCAGCACCCTCCACTCCTATGAAGAGAAATTAGCAAACAGTGGATAACACAGTATATGAATAATAAACAATTGATATACAAGTTACTGCTGACCTGCTCTGTAATCCGCAATATGAAAAAGAAAAAAAAAAAGACTCACCAGAGGGCTCTTCAGGCTCACTGTCTATTTCTTCTTCTGGAGGAGCCTGCGGAGGTGGTGGTGGCACTTTTTTCTCTCTTTCCGCCTTTGCATTTCTCTCCTCTTCGGAATAATATTCATCTTCAGAAAGGTTGGCAAGACTTTCATCCATCTCTCTGTATTCAACCTTGAATTTGAAAAGAATGATTTAGAAAAACAAATGTTAGAGGAATGCAAAGAGAAAAAAAAAATAGACACGTACCGGAACTTATCATGGCAGATAGCTACACCAACAACACATGCTGATCCAGGAAGTCTAAATCGTAGTCCCTATACCATTTCATATATGTATTCTGAAAACTCATTATTAGCTATTTTGAATGACGACAAGTTCTGCGTTACATGTTTATCTAAACAAAAAAATAAGGGTGGTAATAGCTTAGGACAGATCTATGCTTTCTTCATACATATAGTTACTATGAACAGCCCTACAAAACAGAATTATACTGTTTATATCAGGGCTTGACAAATTTGTTGTGAATCTAGGCGCCAGGTAAAAAAGTTAGGAGTCAAGATTTTTTTAAACTAACAGATGGTCAGGAGTGATCTGATCATCATCAGCCCACTTACTGAACTTACAGTGTTTGACCTGGAAGCACCCTGGACTTTCAGGTCAGTGCTGTTTTTTTTAAAAAAAAAAATTTGTTTTGTTTTTTTAACTCTTTCGATGCTGATGTTCCATTGGAGCACAGCATTGACTGATATTTAGTCCCCACAAGCTTGTGGGGACAAATGTTAACCCCTGCAATGCCACAAATGTGTCATACACAATTGTGGCATTGAAGGGGTTAACGCTGCACTGTCGCTCTCATGGAGCGATCAGGCAGCAGGGGAGGGTTGGGGCTGCTCTCCACGCTCATGGGGAGACCAAAGAACCCTCTCCCCTGTCCCTGAAGCTGCCTCTGGGACTCAGCTGGGACTCAATTGCTGGTCTTACAAAACGGGAATTAACCCCTAAATGCCGCGATTGCGGCATTGAAGGGGTTAATGCTGCACTGTCACTCTCATGGAGCGATCAGGCAGCAGGGGGGTGTTGTGTCCGGTCCCCACACTTGTGTGGGGACCCAATCAACACACAACTCCCTTCCCTGAAGCTGCCTGTGGCAGCTGAAAACACGATTGCTGGTTTTCCAGCAACCACGTCTTCAGCCTACAGGATCACTCCGTGGGAGTGATCTCAGGCTCGGGCTCGGAGCGGCTGTGCAGCGCCCCCGCATGGTGACAGCCTCTTACATACACAATTTTTTCTGGATGTAAGAGGCTGACAAAACCTAGGCGCCAAGACAAAATTCTCTGTCGCTATGGCGACCTGGGATTTGTCGAGCCCTGGTTTATATTGTTTCTCCCAAAAGCGGTAAAATGTTAGAAAGGCTAATCTCATTGGGTTTTGTTTACTTAAATTGTTCCACAACAGGAAAAGTCCATTAAATGACTAACGTGACCTCAGGACACCCTACATGTCCAACAGACGTAGAGAACAAGACACAGGGTGTGGGGGGGGGGCAGGCGAGATGAAAGAGGTCTTCTTCTGGTGCTATACAATAGTAGCGACAAAATATGTTATAACATAGGGAGTGGTAGATGAATAACGCTCTTAGGTTTACAAGCGACAACAAAAAAGGACAAGATCTTTAACTACAAGCCCCCCTGGACATGTTCAAATAAGCATAACTTCAACAATTCAACGGTGGCTAATCCCTTTCATGCCTAAAATGATGATGTGAATACGATGAAACGGTTCAAAATAACCCACTAACCTTTAATAAATTAGAACTTTAATGATAATAAAAAAAAAAAAGAGGGTTGCACAGGAGCAACGATGGACGTTTCTATAGATGCATTACTCTCAGAGACAATGGCTTACTCGTTAGCAGTAAGGCGAAAAGGAAATGTTCCAACGGAGTTAAAAGCATCGAAAAAAGGCATAACCTGGAACTGAAAACCATCTATCGCTTATTTTAAAAATAGTTTTATTATCCATTTATTTCATCACAAAATGCAACCATGATTTAGGAATTATATCAGACACACGGCCTCCACCAAGTCAACCAATAAGGTGACACTTGAGAAAATCTCATGGACAACCTAGGAACAGCTCAGACGAAAAAGGGGGGAAAAAAAACTAAAAATATTGAAAATGGGTTATTTGGAGCCTCTTGTAGAAGTTCATAATGCATATTGATGTCAGCGAGTAGAAATATTCCGGGCACCCGCAAGCTCCTGCTATATGGATTAAGTAGTAGTTCTGTTAGACAATGTGGAAGATTTAGGACCAACAACGTAGATCCAAGCGGTAGGCGGTAGTAGCAAAGCTATGACTAGATGGCGCTCTGGCAATGACGGTGGACTCCTTTAGATCTGATGTAGATCCACTGAATGTAGAAAGGCTCTATGAAGGAGAACATGGTTTTGAAGGCCCCTTGCAACTGCTCCATCTTCCATGTTCTCCTCACCCCCTGGCAGTGAAACTTCTCCTCTGCTACAGGGAAGTGTTGTGTCAGATTAGCAACGGGCTCTATTCACTAAAGAGAGACTTCAGCTCCTTGACGTCACTACACAGTATGAAGGTCCAACCCCAGTGAGCTCCTCCTGCAGAAGGATCTTGGACGCCCCTGTTTAACGTACAGTTAAATTAATGAGTTCTTGAAAAAGTCTCCTAACATATTGAACTATGAATTATGAAGGGCCACCTGAGCCCTTGTCACAGGCCCTTTGTAATGAATAGAGACGTGAATGAGTTGAAACCAAGCATTCGTGAATAAACCCCCCAAAATTTGTCACAATGACCAGTATTAGCCCCCAAATTCGAGCGTTGAAATGAAATATGCTAATGAGCCCTTTCTTTGCCTTCTTCATGCTATACGTATCATCAAGCGCATAATGTAAGCAGGACACCCAGGACTTGCCCAGTAGCCCCAACTTCCGAGCGGTCATCCTCTGCCTCCCAGTATAAGCCAGTTCCTCCGCTGAGAAATAAGTGGCCACAGGCTGGGAGCCTTTTGTTAGAATGGGGCTTCCCTGTCTTTGTCTCCAGCAGCAGATGGTCTCTATTCTGCCGCACAAGGGCCAGACGTACCAACACAACAAGGAGGTCTCCTACCGACCACGTACAAGTCCTCTACCCAGCGGGCCACGCCACGCCAAGGGGGCCGGCTAAAACGGGACGGTGTACAGGGGCCAGGTGAAAGGCCATGTTACTGCATACAGCTTTCAGGGCGCTATTTAACCCCTTCAGAACTCCACCATCTCCAATGAAAAAAAAAAGAAAGGCAGCCATTTCACTGTAGAGATGGGACGTCATCCCACCGGCGGATACCGGTAACCGGTTCGAGGGACTCGTGGCCAGCAGTAACTTTTTGGGAGCCACAGCTCCATGGCTTTAAGCCATACTAACCGAACTCTAGCGGCCACAGGGCTTTTTAATGTGAGGAGCAGTATCCCTGTTACCAGCACACGCTAACACCCTCTCTGCTGTAACGCGCACACTAGTCCTTTATTGTGTGCAGACAGTATACCAGGCACTGTGCACATCCGTCTGCAGACAAGACTGTGGAGGCTTTACGGCCTTACATAACACAAGAGGTATATTCACGTACACGATCCACGGGCCATGCACAGACACGACTATAAAGGAGATCATGATAAGCACAAAAGGATAGCATGCAGGCTGGCTGGCTGGCTGCATACTCGGCGCTGTGCGCGCAACGAAACGCCTATCCCCTCACACGCGTAGGTGGGGAAGATAAGCGGCGCTGTACAAGCAAACGGCACACCGGAATGGCTGTGTGGAGTCACATGCAGGTAGTATACTCAGTGCCGCTAGCGTATGCACGGGGGGGTAGGCAGACAGCATTCGCAGGACCGCGTACATTAGCTGTATACAGAGGATTGCGAATCAGCAGTGTGCTCAGCACCGTGTAGACGTTAGCAGACAGATATAATAGATACAATGGGCTTGAGGCAGGCAGCGTACTCGGCGCTAAACATAGGGCTGCATGACCAATTGAGGAGGTGGTAATTTTACCCCTAGGGTGTCAGTGCCACCTACCTTGGCCCTCTTTCTCCTACTGGTCCTACGACCCTCGGGGGTCTCCGGTAGTCCCCCATCCGCGCCCGCCATGATACTCGGTCCCGATGAGGATCCATGCTCGGCCCCGGGGGAAGACCTCTCTTTCTTCCTTGGGGTCCTCTCTAAGGGCGCCCCTGTGTCAGGCGAGGCCATGATCCCGGAGGAGGACGACGATGAGGATGAAGAAGAGGCCGGGGGCAATGGCTCGGTGCCGTTTTCGCCGCCCCCAATTGACTCGATTTTCTTAACTGTAAGCATCGAGGGGGGAGGAGGGATCAACAAGTGGGGGAGGGTCGGGCGCACAGCCGAAAGATGAAAGCGATAACGTCTTTGCCGAACTTTCCTGGTAGTAGTAGAGACACAGCCCTGATACCAGCGGCAGCCGCTTTGTGTGAAGCCAGGAAGACCAAGAACCGATGTACGAGCAGCGTGGACGCGCACTGAGATCCGTCTCCGCCCACACGGGCTGTCCCTCCCGTTGCCCATAGGTGGCGCTGCCATTTAATAATCTTGGTACGCCTTCATCAAGAACAGACTCGGGCACGACGCTGTATGCGCGAGGTGGCACAAACCGCTGTAACGTTCACTTGGTTTCCATGGTGACCGTGCATAAGTGGGTAGATGGCATAACGCACGTGTAGCAGATGTCCGCACACTAGTAACCCCACAGGAAGCATAAGCAACACGGTAAAGTATTATATGCCGCATTGGGAGCTCATGTTGACGGCTATACCAGTAGTGTATCGCGGTGGGGTTGCAAAGCACATCCATTGAACCCGTTGCCCAAAACCGGTTCAAAATCAGTTCAGTAAATAAACCCCTCAGATTTTATCCAAATATTAGAAACAAGTTATTTTCTCCCACTTGTAAATGTTTGGCATATACTGTATATCAGGCCCGGACTGGGAAAAAAAATAGGCCCGGGCATTTAAGCCTGAGCAGCCCATATTTATTTATTTATTTATTTATTTATTGTTAAAGCCCACCCTTCATGTACC